>JAAGKR010000872.1:0-69023 GCA_011419295.1 Clarias macrocephalus | reverse complement strand
CACCTGTGTATGAAAGAAACTGCAAAAATGTCTGAGCTTTTTAGCTTTCTTTGTAGAATGCTTGCAGGGTGTATGAAGATGGTGAAGTGATGAATGAAGGCTAAACTGTTAACTGTAGTGCCAGCATGACGCTAGCATTTAGCTAGGTTGCTTGCTTTAGCAACCACATATAAAAAGCTGAGGTGTTACAAAACACTAATCTTCTTACAAATATGCAGACTAAACAACCCTCTCGATTTTTCCATAAACTTTTACTTTCTTTAATTTCTTTCTTTTTAAGGTTGGATCCAACACCGTGGAATATCTCCAGCAGGCTGAAGTGTCGAGGCCGAACCCCTACATCCTGATGTTGGGAGATGGTGACCAGCACTGCTCTCAGGCATTAGTGCTTCTCAGTAATAGTATCGTAATGATGTCGCTGTTGAACTTGTTTTGTATTATTTTATCTTGTGCTTTTGAACAATAAATATAAATATTTGTTCTATGATTTGTACAATTAATTGGGTGTTGTTTATTGCATATATGTATGGTTTGCAAAACTTAGATTTTTTTTGTAATAGACCAGTATATCAAAGTAATTTAACTGTTTAAACTGTTTTACCCATAGACATGTAAAACATAAAACTAATAATAACCTATTTGTGAGGTAGAATTAAAACAACATTATAGTTAAATATGACCCAGCATTTGGATTGAATATTTTACCCATCTTGCTGGGTTAAATAAGTAACTCATATTGCTGGGTTAAATTAACCCAGCATGTAGTTGGTCCAATATTTATCCAGCAGCTGAGTTAAAAACAACCCAGTTTAACCAGTTTGGGTTGTTTTTAACCCAGCATTTTTTAGAGTGTAACATAAAGAAATGACAGTTGTCTGGAAATGCTCATGTATGTAAATAGAACTTTCTTCCAAGTGTGTTATTATAACCCGTGATGCAGCATGAGATGAAGGAATGGAGGTTTACATCACATGCCTCAGCAGATCCCTGTGCTGGCGCCATCCTTTTTAACTTGTATTTGGTAACATGAATTTACTGTGAAAAAACTTGGACTACATCTGCAATTATGAACAACACTATACCTATTACGCTTATCCTGTACAGGAAGAATGAAGTCTATCCCAGGAGACTTCGGGCATGATGTACCCTGGGCAGGGTGCCAATCTAATCCATCGCATAGCACACGCATACCCCAGTTAGCCTACAACTGTGCGAAGAAACCAGAGTAAACCCACCAAAGCACGGGAAGAAACTTCAACCTCCACGTACACACAGACCCAAGGAAGGGATCAAAAGCTCAACCATAGAAGTACAAGGCCACAGTGCTAACCACTACGACACCATGCCACCCTGTTTACTATTATAATTCTTTAATCAACAGAGTATATTGACTACAATGCACTATGTCTCAGTAAACTTAGTAAGCATGAAACATGTTTATATTCAACAGGGGACGAAAGCACAGTCCTGTCTCTCTGCATGAGCATGGAGGAACATTTTGAGCCCACTGAGACCTGCATGGTTCTGGTGGCCCAGCCCACATGGCTGCCTATTTATAGAGCTCACACAACAGGAAGAGAAAAGGGGCCAACTCTACCTGGCAAGCACCACTGCAAAGAGGACTTTAACACAGGAGAAATGAGGACTGATGGAAAAGATAAGAGCACATCAGGATATGAGTCACTCTCGAAATGAATGACATTTACCAGACTTTCATGCTGTCCACCGGAGAGCATGAGAATTAGGACAAATCTATGTTAGGGGAGGATATGGATTTATAAAAAACTAGTTCACAGATCAGAAAAATATTTGGATTAGTACAAACTGGGTGATTCCATGATTTAAGTAATTGATTAAAAATATATTGAAAATAAAGAAAATTTTCTAAATGATGCAAGAAGTATTGCAATCTGACAGAGAATAGTTTGTGTGTGTTACAAGGGTGTTAAAAAGCACAAATTCCAAAATATTATGTGTTTTTTTTTTTTTTTTTTTTGTGTGTGTGTGTGTGTGTGTGTGTGTGTGTGTGTGTGTGTGTGTGTGTGTGTGTGTGTGTGTGTGTGTGTGTGTGTGTGATATTGCAAAAACCTATCATTTCCCCAGATACAGTTTAGTCACAATGAATAAAATCAGCCTGCAGTCGTTTTTGTTGAAAATATGCAATTTAGAATAAATTATACTGTATGTTGGTTTTTATATATACCAAGCAAGAGACTGGGGAAAAAAGGTGACTTAAGTGACTTTGAACGTGATATGGTTATTGGTGCCAGATGGGTTGGTCCGAGTATTTCCGAAACTGCTTATCTACTGGGATTTACACACAAAACCATCTCTAGGCTCTACAGGGAATGGTTTAAAAAAAGAGAAAATCTCCATTGAGTGGCAGGGCAAAAAAAATGCCTTGATGATGCCAAAGGTCAGAGCAGAATGGCCAGAATGGTACAAGCGGAGGAAACCCACCAAGCACAGAGAGAACATGCAAACTCCACACACAGAGGTGGGAATCAAACCTGGCCGGGCCCAGATCCCGGAGGTACAAGGCGACGGTGCGAACTACCACACCTGTTTGATTTTTCTCTCTTTTTTCATTTTTAATGACTGGCCTGCTTGAAAGAACCAGTTTTATAGCAATGTCCTCAGCTCTTTTGCTATATAATGGTGTAATGTACAATATAGTAAAGTTTCAATTTTTTTTAGGGTCAGAAAGATTAATTTATACTTAAAACAAAAAATGAAACTTGAAACCTGGAAAATGGAAATCTAAGAAAGTTGATTAAAGGA
Source organism: Clarias macrocephalus (assembly GCA_011419295.1). Lineage (NCBI taxonomy): Eukaryota > Metazoa > Chordata > Actinopteri > Siluriformes > Clariidae > Clarias > Clarias macrocephalus. The sequence goes on along the minus strand of JAAGKR010000872.1, from coordinate 66,242 downwards.
ACATCGTGAGAAACCTAGTCTTCCTTTTTTGCATTCCTGAGGTGAGTATGAACACTAGGGAGAAACAGGCAGTGGAGAAAAAAAGGATTAATTCAGTGGAATGGAGTTGGCGTTTATCTGTTCTCTGCAGCAGTGTTGGAAAGATTGGACCTTATGCCCCACACTGAGGTGGAGGAGACAGAGATAGCGGGACTATGAGGGACTGATCATCTAGTATGTAGGGCATTCTTCCCCGCTTTAGATCCTGGAATAGCACTGACATGGAAAAACTTCACGGTAAGACTGCCCCTGCTCCATCCCTGAAGAATTCATCCTCCTTATGGTAGGAATGTTTGGATTTACAGTATTACAAACTCTCCAAAAGTTTAGTTTGGGAAGTAATTAAGTTCAAAAGTTTGTAAATGGTTTAAATAAAACTTCCAATCAACAGAAAATTATATATATATATATATATATATATATATATATATATATATATATATTTTTTTTTTTTTTTTTTTTTTTTTTTTTAAGTAGATGACTTCTTTTAAATCTCTGTTAAATAGTAAACAGTTGTTTATGTTACAGGAGAGTGTTAAATAATGTATCTCAGTAATCAAAGTGCCGACACTGGGGACTCCATTAAGAATGTTAAACATAGACAAACATAAACTGAAATGATATGTTTACTGTACATGTACTGTATATGACGAGTGTATATCATACTACACACTGTCTATGACAATTCTAAATAAAGACTCCAGCAGCGTCGTGGTAATTAATTGATCTAAGACATGGGTGCTCAAATTATTTCATTATTACTTCAGAACAGTTTTTCTTCTTCTTCTTCTTCTTCTTCTTCTTATTATTATTATTATTATTATTATTTTATTTTTTAAGTATGTGCACTCCATCTCTCTCTTTTTTAAGGTTTCTCCTACCTTTCTAAATTCTTCTGCCGGTTGGGAAAAGTGTGTGTACTGTAAGTGCTGCACTTCCTTTGCACTTTTGAACACTTGCCACTAATGAGGCTTTGAGTACAATAACCATTAAGCAAACAATAAAAAAATAATTTTCACTGCAATTAGAGACTGCACAGATATTATCTTGCATTACATTGCACCTCAATAAGATACCAGCAATACCAGCATAAGGAGCAAGAAAATTACATCAGTCTGAAGTTTCCTGTCTTATATTAAAGGGGAAAGATGTAACTATTAGTGAATAAGCTGTTGGAGAGTGCAGCGTAAGAATGCATCACATGTAGAGATACACTATTAACTAAACAAATTCTTATAACAATTTTTTTTTCCAATATTCCGATTAGGAAGCTCGGGTTCAGAGTTCATCCCTGGAAGCATGGAAGCAAGCAGGGTTAAGGGCCTTGGTGGTAGCTTGGCAGTGCTGGGGCTTGGACCCATGACTGTCAGATCCAGAGCGTTAATGGCTTGGCCCAGCACAGTGTTTACCATAGCAACTTGTATTTGTATTCCTTTTTTAGCAGTACTTTATTTAATCTGTTTATTATTAGTATTAAATTATGCGGAGCACCTACTGTGCAAGTCCCTGTATAAGCTGTTACTATAGAAACAATACCATATTAGGACAAGGCGGATATAGAGCAAAAGGCTGCTCGACTTGGGGTTTATCTGCAATCTTTCTGATCTAATATGTTTATTTTCTTTTGTGTTGAGGCAAGAAATGAATTAATGAAACCGCTGAGACTCAGTCACTGAAACTGGAATAAGATTTGGATTCCTGGACATCACTGTGTGCTCTGGATTTGGTGCTTAAAGACACCAGATTTGGGTTAGGAATGGGTCATTTTAAAACTCTTGGCCCCTTTAGCCAAATGCTTGCAAGCCAAAATCAAATACAAACACACATCCAACGAGTCATATGAAGCAGAAATAAAAGGATTGTATTATTTCTTATGTGATGTCAAGTTAGAAAAAAGATCAGCTGGAACCTGAACTTTTCAGTCCTAATTTGGGTCACATTCTTTCCATCAAGTCAGCTTACATACGTAAGAATCTGATCATGCGAAGAAGAAATAGATACATACATACATCTTCTTCATTGCATGCAAATTTATCAACGTTAAATACGGCAGGTGTTAACTTCACACGTCCATGTTCATTCTGCGTCACATGCCAAATCCCTTAATTGGTACCCCTTCTCCAGTAGTCATGCCTGGATTCCTTTAAAATGCCACAAATCTCAAGATAAAGACTGAGAAGAAAATCCATTCTCCATCTGTAGGGAGTCATATCAGCATACTGTTAGGGCTGACACCACAGTGGGACAGTAATTAGTTCCCTGGCACCATAGACAGGATTGAATCTCACCACGTCTAGTTAAGCAGGCCTCGTTTCTACTGGTGCACTTTTTCTCCAACTGTGCATGCACGGGCACAAAATGGAAGTGCTTTCATCAAAAAAGACATTCACAACAGGAAACCACTTACCAAAGAATCCAATTACCCAAGCCACAGGACTGTAAGATACTGACAGTTATGTTCTGACAGCTGAAGGGTTCGCAAAAGTTTGAGATGATAGAAATAAAGAAATTATTGTCAGTGTGTCTTTTTGAAAGATTCTCATGGGATCCTCGGATTAGGAATGGGAAATAACTTTTAGATCATGTGATACTTCGCTTGTAAATCAGTAACCCACAGAAATCTATTGGAAGCCCCATAGAAATCAGACCATATTCCACGGGATGATGTATTAAAATCCAATAGGAACAACGGTCTCATGATCTTACTCAGTGTGCATTGCAGATTCCAGCTTAACTATCACTGCGTTTGCCTCCATATTGTGTTCAAATCCAGCCTTTCCTTTAAAATTAAATGTCTGTAACATGCAGTAGTTAAAGGCAAGTCACAACCCTGTAAACTCAGCATGTGTTTTATTATGGATGGTTGGGCAAGAATAAACTTTATAGTCCAGAGTGGAGGTCATAGAACTGTCAAGGAGCGTCTAAACAGAAAACACAGCACAGGAATGCATATTATTGCTTCGCAATGAGATTAAACACAACCGGGTATATCAAGAGAAACTAATTGCAGCAAAATCAGGAAACAGACCAGTAACAGGAGACAGGACTAGAACAGTAATAAAAATAAAAAAAACACTTGAACAAATAGGAAATCATTTAAGATGTAATTTCTGAACCTACTGGATATACAGTGATCACTAGAACATCAGGTGAAGTGAACAACATTGATCATGGGTACCCAAGCTTCACCCAAACCTGTGGGGAGTAAAGGCTACCATGTCTGGTCTGATCCCACAGAAAGCACCAATGCAGCACAAATTGCAGAAAAAAGTCAATGCTTGCCATGATAGAAAGGCACCACAGCCCAAATTGCATAGAGATCCCAATTCGATCGCACATCCATGGGATTACGCCAGAGAAACACGTCCGAGGCCTCACCACACAACCCACTGCACCCAAAGGATGCACCTTCTGCGCCATACCCCAAAGTGCCAGATCCCAATCCAATCATACACCCGTCGGATGCACCAAACAAACACATCCAAACAACAAAAGCCTCACTAATCAACCCATAGCACTTAAAGAATGGACTGCCAACATCCTGGTTCCAGACACCACAGCACACCCCCAGAGGCCCTTTGGAACCATGCTTCAAGGGGCCAGATCCTAATTCGACCGCACATCCATGGGGTGCACCAGACAAACAAATCCAATCCATGATGGCCCAGAGGGGCCAGAGCACAAGTGGAATCCCAAACCTAGGTTATTATAATATTAATGGTTATGGCTGATTGGTGTAGAGTTCACACATTCAGAAAGATACCACCTGCTTAAATGCTTGAAGTTATGTTTTATCTTCTGTCTTGTTTTTAATTTCTCTGATATCAGCAAAACTGTATATCTATATGCTTTGGTCTATAATGCTAAAATCTGCAATGTATTAGACATGACCTGTGGGATGATTGGTGGTATTATTATTGCTGTATCTTAGTTCCATAAAAAGTTCCATTTTTATTGCTATGAAACAAAAGTTAGATTTTCTTTTATTATTATTTAAATGAATGTAATTTATATTGCATTTTCTATTATTTATTTCACAGATTTTGAATAATCTGGGAATTTCCAGATGCTCCCTCATGCAGGCAGGCCATCTGGGGCTCAGCTTATAGTAGATTGCTTCATTGTAAAGTTTCCTGGTATTTCACAACTTCACTCTTGAGTTCAAAATGCAGACACGATGTCAATAAATCACACTAAAACATGATCCTTGTGTGTTTGCATTTGATTTTACACTCCTGAGATGTGTGATTTAGCACCGCAACCATGTCTACAGCTAAATTTGGGGTTTATCAACAGGCATGGGGGGGATGTCAGAATAACTGGCTGGTGCAACACCCAAGAAATCCAGCACTGAGTGTAATAAAATCAACGAGGCCTTTAAAGTAGCACAATTATGCAGTATGTCCCATGATGTCATTCGTAAAGCAGTGCATTGCAGTATCTTACCCCAAAGTGGAGATAATTGGTGTGCAGGAAAGGACGTTTGTTTTAGGAGACAAGTTAAGCAGAGCGCAGAATAACTTAGCATAAAATCTGTATTAAAGTAAGGCTGGACAGTACATGAACAAACTACATTCGGTTACTCAACATCTTAAATATAAAAAAACTTTTACACAGATACCCAGAAATTAGCTATATTAGCATCCGTACTAGCGGTGCAGAATGGCGTCAAAGCTTAAAATGGCCCCTCGCAGACAAGGTGCTTGTTTGTGTTTCTCTAAGGCATCAGAGAATCTTACCTGGAGATTATTAAAGATAATATGCAGCACAATTAAACAAATTAAACATACACTGATCAGCCATAACATTATGACCTTCTGCCTCATATTGGACCACTTTTTCCACCAAAGCAGTAATGCGCAGTGTGTTCTGACACCTTTCTATTGGAACCCGCATTAACCTTTTCCTACTGTACACGTCAGGGCTGCACTAGCGATTCTATTTGACCAACTTTTACTCCCCATGTGCATCAATGAGCTTTGACCGCTCATGACCTTGTTGCCAGTCCGGTTTCCCTTCCTTGGATCACTTTTGTTATGTCCCGATCACTGCAGACCAGGAACATCACACAAGACCTGTAGTTTTGAAGTTGATCCTGATCCAATTGTCTAGCCATCACAATTTGGTCCTTCTCACATACGCTACATTTTCAATGTCTCGTTACAATGGTGGCTGGAAGTGGGTTGGATATGCAGTATTAGGCAGCAAGTAATTTATTTTTTTTTTCCTGAAGTTGATGGGTTGGAAGCAGAAAAAATGCGCAAGCATAAGCATTTGAGTGAGTTTGACACTGGCCAAATTGTAATGGCTAGACGACTGGGTCAGAGCAAAACTGCAGCTGTTGGGATGTTGCTCGTCTGCAGTGGTCAGGATCTACCAAAAGCAATCCAAGGAAAGAAAACCGGCGAACTGGTGACAGGGTCATGGGTGGCCAAGGTTCAATGATGCATATGGGGAGTGAAGGCAAACGTGTAGATCAGAACACCATCAGAACACCCAGTGCATCACAATATGTGACAGTTTTATGAATTCAGAATTATAGTTCCACAAAGGTGATGCTAGTAGGAAATGCTAGTCCTGTAAATACTCCATAATATTACTCCGTCTACCCGCTCGCACTAAACCTCTTTCTCTCATTTTCCGTCAGTAGTAGATGCTGAACACAAACTAGCTGTGAACACAAAGTAGAAAATCGAGCAGAGAGCAGAGCGTGTACAGTAGTTGGAGTTAACGCTTCCTATCTGATTGCCTGGAGCTTGAGCTCAATGTGTGTTTACTCATATTAGAGGAAGTGTTAAAGGCAGCAGAGCGAGGGAGGCCAGCTATTTTTACCAGCAAACCCTTGCCTTTGCCCAGGCTCCACTCATGCCTGACCTACACACACAGCCGTATGTGTCCGAGTCCCAAGATGCCACATATTGGCAAGTAAGACTGCAGACACACACACACACACATACCACACACACACACACACACACACACACACACACACACACACACACACACACTCTCTCTCTCTCTCTCTAGCTGCACATTCTAGGTGATGCTAAATGTCCAGAAGTCAACATACACATTCACACCATTCCCCATCTGTCTGCAAGGTCAAAAAAAAAAAAAAAAAAAAAAGAAGGTAAACAGCCTGAAGAAGTAAAACGAGTGCTTCTGGCTCAGAGCTATTTTAAGCCTTTTGCTTTATATGTGTTGTGTTCAGTTTAACTTGGAGGTGCACCGCTAATGAATGCTGCAGCTTGGCCTTTAAATAGTGTGTATTAAAAACAGCTACTACACCGCTGAAGAAGCAGCTTTTATTGCTATTGCAGTATTAATGCAGCAGGTTTTTATTTTCTTGTTTAACTAAGGTGGTGGGTAGAATTCTACATAATACATCATATGATACAGTGCAGTACAAGGGAAATATAGAGGAAGAATACAATCATAGGTAATGATGCATTCCTAAGTCATTATAACCACTGGTATAATTAAACCTTAACCATGAAAAACATTCATCTTTAACAGCATGCATTTTAATTAGTGTTTATAACATGTACAATACCCTGAAAAACAATAATAATAATAATAAAAAAAAGTAATAATAATAATAATTAGCCCCATTTATGCAAATTTTCTAACAAGATACTGACTGTATGTCATTTATTCCTCATGTTTGAGTATAAGTTAATTTAAAGAAGCATAACATTTAATGTGTATAACACAAATGTGTATTATACCAACACCATTATCATTGTTTTAGTTGTCACATTTAATTGAGTCTAAACTTCAGCACTTCAGTTATCAGTTCAGTACAGATGGACAAATGCTGTTGTTAAGATTTATATTATAATTGGAAGAGTGGAGAATGTACAGTAAATGCAAGTAAATCTTTGTTATCCATATGTAGATAAGAAGGAGAATTAATTAGGCAGCACAGTGGCATAGTGTTTAGCCCAGTGGCCCCTGCACCTCCAGCATCTACAGTAGGATTTGATTACTTCCTCGGGTCTGTGTGCATGTTCTCCCCGTGCTTGGTGGGTTTCCTCCAGGTACTCCGGTTTCCTCCCACAGTCCAAAGACATGCAGTTTAGGCATAACTGCTATTGTGTGTGTGAGTGTGTGGGTCCTGCAATGGATTGGCACCATGTCCAGGATGTACACCTCCTCATGCCCCAAGTCTACTGGGATGAGCCAGGCCCCCCAACTCCTGTATAAAAGATAAGTCATATAGAAGATGAATGAATCGATGAAACAATGAAACGCGCTCTTGCAAAGCACAATAATGTATGTAATTTAAATGCATTCAGAACAAGACCAGGTACAAGCCCAAATCACATGCAACACATGGACCAAATAAGCACAAACAGGGAGATATAAATACAGAAACACAATGCAACACAAAACTCTAAATAAAAGTCAAGGATAAGTCTTAAAATCACAAAAAGGAAACCAAAACATGCCTCCTAGGACTTGGTTCTTGAAGAACCTTTAATGTGGTCCAGGATAGCCACTCCACTGTCCGATACTGACCGAGTACTGAGTTCACCCTAAGGCCTTGTGGCTGGAGAGTGGTGTAATAGTAGAACCGAGCACGGGAGCTGAGCGGGAGCGTGGTGGGAAGGCTGTGATGGTGCTTGGCATGGGAGCTGGGACTGAACTTGGCATGGGCGCTGTGGGTTGGCACACTTGCTCGGGGACGCACTTAGCTTTTAATAGGGAATATACACATCAACAGTCCAATAATTCTACCATGTTTTTTAGATTGGAGGGTCGCTGAATAGTGCGGAGCTGTGTCGAACTGAAGTGCTGACCCAGTGGGCTGGGAGAGCATAAAACAAAAAAACATCCAAGTCACCTGCCTTGTCATGGAGCACCAGAATGGTTAACAGTGCCAAACCAAACCTCAGCATAACCAAACCTGACACTTTCAAGCCCTTGAGTGAAGGCGTTTCTTCATATTTCTCAAAATGTTGCTATGTTCTGTTGTTACTGAAGTCTTTTTTGAGGATTTCCTGAAAAAGAAGCCCTGATCAATTTGAACAAAAGGTCCCTGGCATGTCATTAAATGAAGGCACCGAGGAAGATTGATTAATTGATAGCCAGTCAATTTCTGAGTGAGTATTTCTTAACCAGGAATCAGAAACAGAAATCACCAATTATGAGCCGCTATGAAGGATTTACAGAGCAGAAGTAGCAGATATACATCTCAATATCAGCTGTTCGAATGAGTATTGATTATTGCATATTTTGGATGCCTTCAGCATTGTTTTACAGTGTAGAAAGAAACAAAAATTAGGAAACAACATGGAATTAAAAGGTGTGATCAGACTTTTAACTGGTAATGTACAGTAATTGATTATCAATGCTATGCAATCCGTCTAATGAAATGGATGATTGGTGTACATCATATCATTTTATCACCCATTCATAATGCAAACTAAATATAGTATATTGCATTTTCTGAAATAATAATGTGTATAATGGCTTATGAATGCATTAGAAAATAATGTAATATATTCATAGAGAATTAAATAATATGGTCTCCATAGACAGTGTTAGCAAATGGTGCGACAGATACAGTCAGTATTTATCTCATTTTTATAATTTAACTGCATCTTCCCATATCTGATCGTAATACATCATACTGTAGAAACTCTTTTAATTACTTCCTTTCTTGGCTGATATCTTTCTTGATGTCCTCAAAGCCTTGAAAAAGCAAGGCAAAGTTTCTCATTGCTTTTGCAGATCTGTTGGTAGGAATTCAAACTTGTAATCTCCACATGTGTTTGTCCTCCACAGCTGTGTCATTTTAAAAGATATGCAATCTGTTATTTATTTATTTATTTATTTATTTTCATGTTAACCCTCCACTTTGCTAACACTGGATAGGTGTAAAGTTAAACATCTTGTATTTTAAGATTGGAGTTTGATGGTGTACAATGCATCATAAAGTGCGACAGTTATGTAGATCTCCAGTTAATTCCTGAGCTTGGGTCACATGTTCTCCTCATGTCTGGGTGGGTTTCATCTGGGTTCTCCAGTTTCCTCTCACCTCTAAAAGACAGTAGATGGATTAATGTGTGCATGGATGATGCCGTGCAATGGAATTGCATCACATCTTGGGGTGTATCCAAGTGTCCTGCTCTAGTATCCTGGGATAAGTTCTGGCTCCATCACAACGCTGAGCAGTATAATAAATGTTTCTTTCACGGTGGCTCTCAGGATCACAGGAACAGTTTTAGAGTATTTGTTTTTTACTCTAATTTAATTATTAAATAATGATGTGTTTTGGGAAGAAAAGAATACGCACTGAAGGCTTAACGCAGACCTGCATCATGGCTGAAAGCATGTTGCTAATATTGCTCAAGGGATCATTTTGGATTTTATTGAATTTTGCATGTATGGAGGCTTGGCACCGCTGTCTGGCAGTGTTGGCAGTGGGCTTTGGCATTATCTTGCATTCTGCCTCATTGAGTACTTTGGCATTAATAACAGCTCTTAGCCCACTGCTATTCGCAGTGTGTCAATATTCAAGCTGGCTAATTTGACTAAAGATCTGATAGGTAATAACAGATTAGGTCCATCTCCTGGCCTTCCCTCAAACGGTGATTCAAAAAATAAACACCTAATCTGTACCCACTGATATAATGGTTCTTTGCCTACTCTGTGATTTCTAGTGATCTGACAGGAATAATTATACTCAGCATATGGTGTTTTCTTTTTCTTTATTTTTTTCTTCTTTTGATGAGGTCGTGGAGGTCAGTGCGCTGCTATAACATTTGTTGTGTTGTCAAGATTACAGCACGCCAATTGAGCTCATTGCTTATTTCATTTCTTGTCCTCTTTCTTATGTTGGTGTCATTTATTTTTGACAAGCAAGGTGTACAGTACATGAGTGTGAGAGAAAAAGTGAGTGGGTGGGGTACACAGATCTTTCAAAATCAGAAGATCAATTATGGTGATAATATAATTACCATTGTAATTCTGTAATTTGCCAGTTGTCATCCATGGATGTATGTACTAGATAAAACTAAGAGTCCTGGAACATCTGTGCTCATCTTTTAGAAATATAACTTAAAGCAATAATAAAACCTTTAAAATCTATAAGCACAATGTTAACACACATCATCATCATCATCATCATCATCATTATTATTTTACTTTCATATTAATGTGCAGTGGCACGGTGGCCTAGTGGCCAGCACTGTGGACGAGAGTTTCCAGGGTAAATGGTTCGATTCCTGTCTAGTGGTTTTGCACCCTGCCTCATGCCTGAAGTCTCCCAGTATAGGCTCCGGGCCTTCTGTGATCATCTATAGGATAAGTGGTATAGAGAATGAATGGATGAATGAATGAATGAACGAATGAACATTAACGTGTGAATCCATTTTATGTCTTATACTTACAACATTGTTGAAAAAATGTCCCCAGGAGTCATCTATTACTAAAAAAGTTTGAAAAAATATGAAAATGTATAACTGTAGAAATAAAATGTTAGAGTCAGGGGTAGCTTGGTGGTTAAGGCATTACTGACAGGAAGGTCCCAGATTTAAACCCCAGCAGCACCAACATGCCACTGTTGGGCACTTGAGCAAGGCCCTTAACCCTCATGTGATGTATAATGACATTAAAAAAATATAAAAAAGTAAAGCGTTCTGGATAAGGGATGCTGTAAATATAAATACATAAATATAGAATTCAGTTCTACAACCCTGTTAACTGAACATATTCACCCCTATAAAATATCTGGAATATTGCACAATACAAAGTCTGGGATATGGATTCCTTTTCTGATTCAAGCTTTAATGTCTCGCTGACTTTTGGTAGATGGATTCCACACGGAGAAGTTGTGGTTGTTTCATATTCTTTACACTTATTAATAGTGTGAATTTCTTTTAGAATCAAGTCCTGATTGGTTCTTCTCCACTATACAAATAAAAGGTGCCCCTTGTATAGTATATACACAATTTATTTTTATTTACTAAGTAAATATCATAGGTTTTGGCATTACATAAATGACAGCTGGAATAAAATAAAGAGATTCTAAACTAAGTGACATTGCACAAGTCAACTCTCTGTTCATGGAAATACGGTACAAGCCTTCGAATATGTGAAACTATAAGTAATGGTGGGTTTACTGTTATGTGTAAATGATTGACAATGAAGACAAATACATAATTTCTCTCTCTCTCTCTCTCTCTCTCTCTCTCTCTCTCTCACTCACTCTCTCATCATCTATATTCCTTTATCCTGTATTCAGGGTTGCGGGGAACCTGGATCCTTAGGGTTTCCACACGGGTGCCAATGGGCACGTGCACATTCACACACTACATTTGGCTATTTGGAATCCTGCATGTTTTTGGACTCTAGGAGGAACGTGGAGCACCCAGATGAAACTCACCCCGCACAGGGAGAACATGCGAACCCGAGGAGGGAATCAAACCCAGACCCTGGAGGTGGACGCGACAGTACTAACCACTATGTCACCGTGCCGTGCCGCCCATACTTTATTTCTTTTAAATACAAAGGAAAGAAGGATAGAACAAAGACTGAATGCTGCAATGAATCGTTCTAGGTGTTTTGAGCGGCACGAGCTCTTCAAGAGTGGAAGAACATCACTGGAAGATGACGAGAAATCAGTGAGACCTTCAATGAGCTCAAGCCCCAAAAATGTCGAAACCTTTCTATCAACTTGTGCATGATGATCGTTGGTGAGCTTCTGAAACCACCGTACTCGCCAGATAATCATAAAGTGTATATATACACAGTACATACATACGAACACATAACACATATATTCACTGCACTAGTGAATTATATAACAATAATAATAATAATAATAAATAATAATAATAATAATAATAATAATAATAATAATAATAATAATAATAATATATAAAAAAAAAAGTTTGACTTCAAAGTCACAGTTTCGTATATCTGTCTTTTATACACCTTGCCCTCTGCAGTTTTAAATCCAGAGTTAGGAATCTGCAGGATCATAACTCTGCTGCCTGTTTACAGCGAATGTCAACCGTGTCAAAATGTGGAAAACTCAGTGTCGTTCAAACAGCTCAGCATATGTGCTCAGTCTCTACTGAGCTCATTTGTGCCTGCTGTTCCTTCGAAATCCCTACAGACCCAATTATACTCAGTCTCTTCTTATAGTTTCACATATTCGAAGGCTTTCTCTGTCATAGTATTTCCACGAACAGAGAGTTGACTTGTGCAAGTGACAAAGCAGCCTGGAGCGATTACATGGAGTGAGCTGAGGAGCACGAACATTCTGTTCACCTCAAGCTATCTGCTGCTTGGAGCCTCAGATTAAAGCTTTACCTTTGATTACACAAGCATGGAATTGATTAAGCTGTTTTTATTATTGTGTTTTGAGCTGCACGAGTGTGTAGAAATGGCTGATTTTTAGTATCATACTTGGTATAATACAGTAGTATAGGGAATGATAGATACAATTAAAATGATAAATAGAGAGTGCTTACAGTATATAGAAGCTAAAAACTGTAAATTTGGGTTTTTGGGTCGGTGGAACTGCATTGTTATTTAGAGTGTATATTAAAAGTGAATGACATCATCACAGGGCGGCATGGTAGTGTAGTGGTTAGCACTGTCGCCTTGCACCTCCAGGGTCCAGGTTCGATTCCCGTCTCTGTGTGCATGGAGTTTGCATGTTCTCCCCGTGCTTGGTGGGTTTCCTCTGGGTACTCCGGTTTCCTCCCGCAGTCCAAAGACATGTAGATTAGGTTAATTGGCGTTCCCAAATTGGCCGCAGTGTGTGTGTGTGTGTGTGTGAGACCTGCGATGGATTGGCACCCTGTCCAGGGCGTACCCTGCCTTGTGCCCTAAGTCTCCTGCGATAGGCTCCAGTGACCCTGAATACAGGCTTAGTATAGTAGTGAGTAAGTGATGACATCATCACAACACGTTGAAAATAACCCTAGATCATGCAGTATTTGCAGAGCTTTAATAACTCAAATAAAACAAATTTGTACACAAATTGTGTTAACGCTTTGGTTAAATAACATTAAGAAATCAGTATTCATCCCAATTTGTAATTACAGATTTCATGCATTTTGGTTCTCCACTAGTTTTTTACATTGCTGTTGGGTAACTTTGGGTAACTTGCAAAAAAGCAAACAACCTCATCTTCCTCTTGATGACATTCCAGAAGTTTCCAGGAGCAAATTGCAGGGGTCTCATTTATTTATTTTTTATTTTTTCCCAGCGCTGTATGTAGAATTACTAAAATGAGTAAATTATTATTAGATTCTGGTCATAGTAACAACCGAAAAACAGCCATTTCTTTGCCTATGTGACCCATTTTTAATTCATTTATTTATTTATTTTGCTCGGACATGTTTGTATAGTTGGTTCAAATGGTTAAAAATATAAAGTATATAAAATAAAATTTCGTTTATCATATTGTCTATGCGTATTGTGCTGAGAATAAAAAAAATGTGTCACTCTAATCTGTGCAAGGCTGAGCATTTTATATGTTTATTAAAAAAATATTATTATTAAAAAAGTTTTAAGGGCTACAGTTGATCATTTTGATATAACAGCACATTATTACTCAGATACAGATAGAAAACAATGTACTTTTAATCTTTTTTTTAACATGTTGTTATGGAAAATAACTGTAAATAAGTCTTGTTATTGCAGGTACAACCAGTTATTCCCAGATATAAACAACAACAACAACAACAACAACAACAACAGTATTAGTAACATTAATATTCAATAGAAGGAATGAACAGGAACACAAGACCCCCATCATACACACATACAAAGAGACACACACACACCCACACACACACACACCCACACACACACACACACACCCACACACACACACACACCCACACACCCACACACACACCCACACACACACACACACACCCACACACACACACACACACACACCCACACACACACACACACCCACACACACACACACACACTGCAGCAGCTTCTAAAGAGTCCTTTCAAATCACAACAGGAGGCATTCATCTAAACAGGTCCTGTATTTCAGCCCCACCGCCTCCCTTTCCATTTGATATCCCAAGAGCCTTTTTCCTTTTTCTATTTCGATTTATGCAGTCTTGCCTAAAGCCTTATACCTAAAGTACTTATCCCACTCTTCCTCTCTCACTCTTTCAGCCTTTACGTCTCCTATTATCATATTCATTACCTGTCTGATTGGACGGCGTGCATTAGACTTGACGAATGCGCCTCCTAGCTAGATTCCTGGTGTGCGCTCGTCACCGCCTGGGAGCTCATTGAGGAGTTTCGAGCAGAGAAAGAAAATTAAGAAAGAGATTTGCAATCACTGAGAGTCACCAGCATGTTGGATAAATCGAGTAAAAGACAAAAATCGTTATAAAGTTTGTGTGTGAAATAAGGAAGAGAGAAACGTAGAATAAAGTGAAGTATGAAATCAAGAGAAGGGAATAAAAAAAGACCGGGTGTCTGCACTCGAATGTTTGAGGCCTTGGGCCGAGGCGATTTGATTTAGCTCTCCGTTCCGCCCATCCCGTCACAGGCAATGCCACGAAACGTCCTGATTTCCTCATCCAAGGAGAAAATCTATCGAGATTTCTATTTTTACCGCACTGATAAATGAAACCTGCGCTCAGACCAAAAGGTCAGAAGCTGGCGAGGCAGATTTGCGTCCACGACTTGACATTGTAAGTCAAAGCAGCTATAACCCGAACCCAGGTAATCACCGACTCTCTCACATTCTTTCATCGGAGACTGAAGACATCAATAGAGCGTCTCTTTAACTGCGCTATGGACTCCGGATGCGTCCAAGGTGACATTTGTAGATCGTGACCGGAGATAAATGATATCCATTATTTGTCTTTTACAGCTTGTCCATGCTATTTAGCAACATAATGGATGTAAAAGAAACGATTACACGGGCTTTTCCACTATGTTAACACAAGCTCGCATCAAGGGCATTACTCGACGGTGCTTCAAGCTTGTAGGCTAAAAAAAAAAAAAAAAAGACTGGTAATACTTTATTTTAAGAAACATATAAAAGGTTTATAATATCTGATTATTTGTTTCATCAGGCATGAATTAGATATTGACCGTGCGTACACATGCATTATTTGAAAATAACAAATAATTTTAATAAGAAATGTATTAAAACCTAGTTATAAAAGCTAATTAAATCTGCAGCATTATGTTATGCATTATTGGCCTTGGTATACCTTAAGAATCTAAGTGCCTTTGTATGAACTCTCAGTGTCTGACTTACAGTGTATTCATCAGTTTATAGGTGGATCCCAAATAGCCAGACTTTCTCGTGTTTGTTTTTTTTTTTGTTTTTTTTTATCATAGTCTTGGGGACTACTTCTCCAGGCTTCCTAAAAGAACTTTTTTTTTTATTGGCTCTCATTTTTGGATAAATCTTATTTTAAGTCCAATCCCTGTACCTGACCAGTTTCAGAGGAATGTTTTTCAGCCACAGTCACCTACTGTATCAATCATTAATAAATAAATAGGCACGAACCAGTGAGGAACAGGTGCAGATGATTACAAGGCCAGTAATTATAACGCTGAGTGGTTGGAAAAGAAACAAGAGGGGAAATGAGGTTGCTGCTTACAGAAACAAAAATTTTTAGAATGGTATATTTAGGCACTTTGCAGGCTGTCGCTGTAAAACATTTGCGAATTCCATCAATGATTCAGGTGTTACTCCCTCACTCGCTCATATGCTCTACCGCTTTATCCTGTATTCAGGGTCGCAGGGGGCCAGGAGGTTTAGTGCACAAGGCAGGATACACCAGAGGAAACCCACCGAGCACGGGGAGAACATGCAAACTCCATGCAAACAGAGACGGGAATCGAACCCGGACCCTGGCGGTGCAAGGCGACGGTGCTAACCACTACACCACCGTGCCGCCAATTTAAGTATTAGTTTCATAAAAGAAAACAAAAAATATTGTCAAATTCTTAAGTTATTTTAACTATATTTCACAGCCATGCACGTACGGCCATTGTTCAGGAGCATCACAGTGTTTGTATAATGAATGGCTGCAAGGAATGATTGATTTTCTAAAATGTCTGAGGTCCCGCAGGTGCCATTCCGGGTGTTAAGCTATAAATCTCAGAGCTCTACCGAACAGCTCGACTAAACCCACCAACCTTTGGTATTTTTCCAAAAATGAAGTCAATCTTTCCTTTTTTTAATTGGCCGTTCCCTACCTCAAGGGTGTGTGAACCCTCTGTCTGCAGGGAGAGTTATATTTGGCACGGTCAATGTATGATATTTCACAAGCCTAAGCAGAGTTTACTGAAGCATCATTGTGAGATTGTTGTTCTTTCAGCCGCATTCTCATTACCGGTTGATGTAAGCTGTATAGTATTTCATATCAAACACACTGTGGCTCTCTCTAATAGATCCCCGTGGTGGTGGAGAGATACGGTATGTCGGGGTGGATTGCAGAAAGGTATGTCCGTTATATCTTTCGATTGCGTTTCAATTTTTCATGTGCTGCCTCTCTGTGCCGCTCCAAGGCTTGTCAGAGAGATGATCTTGCTTGGCTGCGCCGTGTTCAACTCCCTCTTGAGACGGCAGGCTTTGTGGAAAGTCGCCAAGGCTTTTGGGGAAGGTGGCATATCGGGCTGCCAGCTTGTTTTCCTGTTTCCTTAACCAAAAAAGGAGAAGGCCGATCTCTTAGTAGATCTGTTTTTCGTTAACTTTATTCTGTGATAAATAAACTGCCATCGCTTGATTTAGCAGGTCAATAAGCTTTTCATTATGGCTGGAGTACAGGGAGCAGACTGTGTGTATTCTGGTGTCAAAATCGTTTACCTTACAGCATTTTAATAGAACAACAGTTAGCTAAAAATTCATTTGGGACGGCACAAAACGCGAAAGAATCACTGTGTAATTCCCACCACGGCAATTATAAAAGGCACCTCGGTGAATCCCATGGTTATCTCGGCCCATTCAGGCTTTCCCCTCCAGCTAAATAGGGTTATAGAAACTGAGATATATGAGGCTTCTCATTTTCCTCCAGCGCACTAAATTGAAAGCAGGCCCTTCGCGCCCTCTCACAGCTTGCCGCACTGATCCACAAGAGGATGCCGTCTGAACTCTGACCTCTTTCCGCTTTCAGCTAGCAAGGATGCCTATAGTAGGTTAGGAAACTAGGAGAGTTTATCGACCGCCGACTCTCAAAGACCCGAGACTGGAGTTCTAAAGCAGAGACCACGTTCATTCTCCACACCCATTTTCTTCAAAAAAGAACGAATAAAAGTCTTCCAGGACCTTCTTAAAGAGTTCCGTCCTCCGCCAGTGCAGCACATAGCATCCAGGGGCAACTGCTTTTCCAATTTCCAATTTCCAATTTGTTCCTTTACACCACTCGGACAGCATTCCAAGCAGGAAGCAATCTAGGCAGGGAAGCGTCTTGCACACCCCCGAGAAAAAGCCTGACCCATTTGGCCTTTGAGGTACCTTATTCATAGCTTCATTCAATATCATGAAACACATTATCTAGGTCAAGGCCTTGTCCTGGGAACACTGATGCAAGGCAGGGCAACATTGCGAATGGGACACCAGCCTATCACAGAGCGCCAGCCTATCACACACACACACACACACACACACACACACACACACACATGCAGAGAAGTTTGCGTAGACAATCCACCTACCATCATTTACTGTACATTTTTGCTTGATGATTTTATCCAAAGTAGCTTTCAGTTAAAAAATGTTCTGATTGGCAAGGCTGGGATTTAAACTCACAACCTTCAGGTCAGCAGCCTAGTGCGCCTTAACCACTGAGCGACCAAAGTTAATAAATAGCTAATACATTTTTTTAGCTTTCATACTGTAGCTCACGGGTTTTACTGTGATCATAGAACGTCAAGGAAAATAAAGTGGTTGGAATGTACCACTGTTTTAGAAAAAAGTTGAGCTCCATTGCTGTGACACATCATTGAAAACATAAACGACTCTGTTAATCATTTCTGCTAATGATTTCCATGGATGAGGAAGAATTAGTGGCTTTTTACGGTTTCAAAAAGCAAAGTCAAAGAGCTGGCAGTGGACATGGGCCAAATGCGAAAGATGTTGTGTCTTGCATACAAGTACAGTTCCAGATGTTCAATGGCTGGGTCCAATTGTCTCTTATTGATACCCACATTGGTGGAGAGCATTTATTGCTGGAGTGCAGCTCAGCAGCAGAGCCAAATGCACCGCAGACTGCTATTAAGGCTGCTTAGTATAACTAAAGCTGGATCTTTCTCTTCACATAGCTACTATAACTAACTGTCTAATCCAAGTCATAGTATAGTTGCCCAGATGAGTGATTAGACCACTAGAACACCTGACACTAGAGACTGAAAAAAATGTAAAATATTAATGTATATTGGCCACAAAGGCAAACGCAGACACTGATGTTCTTATTCGTGGTACAGCCTGATGAAGCCCTGTACCTAAATCCACATGACATTTACTGTATACTTTAGCTGAATCTAAGGGCGGTGACATGATGGAACCCACCTGGCCAATAAAAAATAAATAAATAAATAAATAAATAAATAAAAAGATTTACTGGCCTGCATCATTCAAAGAAACAACTAAGAACCTGTCCAAAACATTATTACAACCTAGAAGGATTTTGCTGTACTGTCAACTTTGCACCAGTAAACAAGCAGTAAGAATCTGAGCTATGTTTAACAGTGAAAGTAAAAGCATCTCCACACACACAATGTGATGAGAACTCACAGGATTGTTACGAAACTGCTTGTTGCCAGAAGAAGCATAAAGATTGGACTTTGGAGTGGTGGAAAAAGGTCTTTTGGTCTGATTCAGTTCAGATTGAGGCTATTCTAGAGCGATGGGTGTGTCAATGTAAGAAGGAAGGCGGGTGAAGTGATCCCATCATGTACTGTACAAGACTATGGAGGGGCAGAGTTACGAACTGTGGTTGCTTCAAGTCAAGTCAAGTCAAGGTCTGACCTGGTCAGGTCTAGGCTCAGCAACGTTGTGTGGCAATAAAATGAAGTCAGCTAATGACCTTAATGACAAAATGAAATGATTATTAGGAACACCTGTTCAATTTCTCATTAATGCAATTATCTAATCAACCAATCACATGGCAGTTGCTTCAATGCATTTAGGGGTGTGGTCCTGGTCAAGACAATCTCCTGAACTACAAACTTAATGTCAGTACGGGAAAGAAAGATGATTTAAGCTATTTTGAGCATGGCATGGTTGTTGGTGCCAGACGGGCCGGTATTTCTGAGTATCTGCTCAGTTACTGGGATTTTCACGCACAACCATTTCTAGTGTTTACAAAGAATGGTGTGAAAAGGGAAAAACATCCAGTATGCGGCCGTCCTGTGGGCAAAAATGCCCTGTTGATGCTAGAGGTCAGAGGAGAATGGGCCGACTGATTCAAGCTGATAGAAGAGCAACTTTGACTGAAATAACCACTCGTTACAACCGAGGTCTGCAGCAAAGCATTTGTGAAGCCACAACACGCACAACCTTGAGGCGGATGGGCTACAACAGCAGAAGACCCCACCGGGTACCACTCATCTCCACTACAAATAGGAAAAAGAGGCTACAATTTGCACGAGCTCACCAAAATTGGACAGTTGAAGACTGAAAAAATGTTGCCTGGTCTGATGAGTCTCGATTTCTGTTGAGACATTCTGTTGAGTCAGAATTTGGCGGAAACAGAATGAGAACATGGATCCATCATGCCTTGTTACCACTGTGCAGGCTGCTGCTGGTGGTGTAATGGTGTGGGGGATCTTTTCTTGGCACACTTTAGGCCCCTTAGTGCCAATTGGGCATCGTTTAAGTGCCACGGCCTACCTGAGCATTGTTTCTGACCATGTCCATCTCTTTATGACCACCATGTACCCATCCTCTGATGGCTACTTCCAGCAGGATAATGCACCATGTCACAAAGCTCGAATCATTTCAAATAGGTTTCTTGAACATGACAATGAGTTCACTGTACTAAAGTGGCCCCCACAGTCACCAGATCTCAACCCAATAGAGCATCTTTGGGATGTGGTGGAACGGGAGCTTCATGCCCTGGATGTGCCTCCCACAAATCTCCATCAACTGCAAGATGCTCTCCTATCAATATGGGCCAACGTTTCTAAAGAATCCTTTCAGCATCTTGTTGAATCGATGCCACGTAGAATTAAGGCAGTTCTGAAGGCGAAAGGGGGTCAAACACCGTATTAGTATGATGTTCCTAATAATCCTTTAGGTGAGTGTACATCAAAGATTAGTTCCAGGAGGAAGCATTTTCGCATATGAATTAGCCATCACAGGGTCCTGACCTTATACATTACGGTGAATGTAGGTTATGACAATAACATGGAGTTCGATGATGCATAGACACGAAAGAAGAAACAGTCATATAAAGATGATGATGGAATTTGTGTATCAGAATTGACCATATGTAACTGAAGAATAAGGGCCATTATATTGATGGCGTGGGCCGAGTGACCGGGACACTGCATAAATCTCCTGCACTTCATCTCGAAGTCAAGGCTCATTGTCTCATAGAGGGGCATGATTCATGAGCGGATAGACCGATGCTGGAGGGGGTTTGGCTGCTCTCGGTCCTTCATGCAGGTGTGATTTACTGCAGCCTCTGAACGCTTGCCTTCATGCCAGACTTCTTAAACTCGGTTTACTTTACTTTGTTGAAAGGTTTTTCACCATAAAGAGAAGTTTTAAGAGTTGGAAAGTATAGCACTGGAAGACTTTTCCTAAGGAAAGTCAAGCAAATATCAAAAGAAGGAGATGTCTCATAGGGGATGTGACAGAGTAACAGAGGGTCTTTACCTAGTGTTCATTCATCATTCAACTCTCACAATTTTTTTTTTCCCATTAGGGTCACTTACTTTATTCACTGGTAAATGATTTTGGAGTCGGAATTTGTATTTTTAAAAAATCTGGCATCCTCAGGGATACAAATGACATTAAGCTAATTTGCATAATCTGAATAAAAAAATAAATAAATACTGATAAAATGTTTATACGTCCATTTCTTTAAGCGGTCAACTTTCCTATGAACTGGCCACAAAACATATAATTACGTTTAGATTTTAACTAGGGACACGGTGGCTTAGTGGTTAGCATTGTTACCTCACACGTCAAGGGTTGGAGGTTTGAATCATTCTGCGTGTTTGGAGTTTGCATGTTCTGCCTGTGGGTGCTTGGTTTCTTTCGGTATACTCTGGTGTCCTTTGGATTGTTTGCTTGTAATGTATGATTGTGTGTTTGAGTGTTAGTGCTTGTGCTCTGCAATAGCTGGACACTCTATCCATGACGCATCCAGGCTCGTCATGACTACACACAGGATAAGCAGTACAAAATTGCATGGATGGATAAATGAACACATTTTATTCTGTATATTTATACATATATTATTGGCAACAATACATTATGCATAATACTTTCCCTTCAAGAATCTGAATATCTTTTTTTTTGTTTTTTTTTTCCCCTGTACATAATTTCTACAATGACATAATACTATATAATATTACAAACATAGTGGTTAGCACTGTCATCTTGCACATCCAGGTTCCAGGTTCGATTCCTGTCTCTGTGTGCATGGAGTTTGCATGTTCACCCCATGTTTGGTGGGTTTCCCCCGGATACTTCGGCCTCCTCCCACAGTCCAAAAACCAATAAAAGGCTTATTGGTGTCCGCAAATTGCCAGCAGTGTGTATATGAGTGTGAGTGTGTATGTGTGTGTGCCCTGCGATGGATTGACAACCTGTCCAGGGTGGACCCCGCCTCGTGCCCCAAGTCTCCTGGGATGGGCTTCAGGCCCCTGTGACCCTAAATACAGGATAAAGCGGTACAGGCGATGAGTGAGTGAGTGCACCTGCAGTTGGATCATTTTCCTTTTATTTCTTGAGCTGTGAAAGCAAACAATGGTGAAGATAAAATAGATACACACATTTACTGCCTGGCCAAAAAAAGAGAGTCACTGTTTGAATTTATATGAATACATATTTAAGAGCCTTTAAGTGGATAATTACAGTATTATCTGTTTTTCA
Source organism: Clarias macrocephalus (assembly GCA_011419295.1). Classification (NCBI taxonomy): domain Eukaryota; kingdom Metazoa; phylum Chordata; class Actinopteri; order Siluriformes; family Clariidae; genus Clarias; species Clarias macrocephalus. The sequence continues at coordinate 44,140 of JAAGKR010000872.1, read as the reverse complement.
AAAGGCTGAGATGAGGTTAAGAACTACATACAGTACACACAGCGTGATCAGAACTCACAGAAATGAGAAAAAACAGCTGTGTGGACATAAGAAAACTACTTGTTAGTAAGACTAATCAGAAAAAAGGCCTCGGTTTTCTATAGGGAGAATAAAGATCGGGGTTTGGAGCAAAGGACAATATTTATGTGGTATGTGATTCATTCAGATTGAGCCTATTCCAGAGCGATGGGCGTGTCAGCGTAAGAAGGGAAGCGCATGAAGCGATGCACACATCATGCATAGTGTCCACTGTACAAGCCTCTGAGGGCAGTGTTCTGATCTGTGGTTGCTTCAGTTGGTCAGGTCTAAAATAAAGTCAGCTGACGACCTGAATGACAAACCCGACCTGATGGTCCTGACCCTATGCCTAATAAATGATATATACAGTATTATATTATATGATGAATGTGGGACATGAGACTAACATCGAGCTTGATCATGCATACAAATTAAAGAAGAAAGAAAATAAGTTTTATATAATATTATAAATATGCTGCATGTTTGCTGGATCATCTTTCTTTTATTTCAGGAGCTCTGAAAGCAAATAATAGTGGAGATAAGAGAGGTAAATACAGACATTCGCTGTAAGCTTGAAATGTGGCTAGAATGGCGAACAGCAGGGTCAATACTTTTGTGAAATGTGTTGGATTTGTAAGTAAGTGGTATTATGGATGGAAGCTTTATCTTAATAGAAGTCTAGCTTGGTTTTAGACTTAATCAATCACGATAAGGAATTAATGACATTTCAAGAGAGAGTGAGAAGCTCCTGCTAGTGTGTGTGGGTACTGTTTCACAGACAGCGACTTTAATTCATCATTTCATAATGTCCGTGATTGCAACACTTAATTATTTAAACTACATAAAATGGAAGTAATTCGGAGGCTTTGCTAATGCATCATCAAGCAATTTGCGGTCTCTTTGAGGTAACCCGAGCTACCATCTCCCAGCTTGAGCTTTTAAAAGACCCGTTAAAGGCTAAAAGAAAAAAAAAAAAAATCAATGCCAGGCACGGCATTCAATCTGAGTTTTAAATGAAGCCTATCTGGCTAATTCATTTAGTTCAATAAAGGCTTAAATATCCTAATTACTACTATACGATTGTTTCCAGTTTCCATATTATCCGGTGTCAGCCAATCAGATTTGCTGACTGGGATCGTTTCTCTCTGCGCTGGGGTTGGAAAAGCAGGTGAAGATGCACCAGCAACCGCTCACATCTGGTTGTAAAGACGGTAACTCAATTTGGCTGCCAACTCGGTTGATCTCATCTCATTAGCGTCTTTGTCCCTGTGCGTGACCGAGGCAATCTGTTCAGCCACAAAGGCCTATGACTGAGGGAAAGAAAGAGAGAGTTCCTGCAGCGTGCCGAGCCAGATATTACGGAACATTAATCACAAGGCTACTTTTCTACAGTTTAAAAGATTTAGAAGAGTATTCATTATGCACAAGCAAAACAACAATGAGAACGCATTAACATTGCCGTATCAGATGGGAACAATCAAAAGAACAGAAAAGAACAAAAAAACATTCATTAAAATTGCCGAAAAAAGTCTGCCTAATGAATTACTAGCTTACTGATAAGCGTCCTACTGTATATGCCTCATGAGATCATCAGTTGGCCCTCTAAAACCCAAGTGGTACAGATCCATGCCGGCAACACAGCATAGGCCAATGATGATTTTGAGTTTATTACGGAGGCCTTGTCTGTGTGTTCAAGCTTCAGACACCTAACTGTGTCTTTGGGTTTTCGGGTATGTCAGGTAGAACAAAAGTTACCATTACTTTTAGAATGTGTGCATTTCACCACTACCGGGTTATGTGAACAATGTCGCAACAATGTAGAACCTAAAAAAAAATCTTATTATTATTATTATTATTATTATTTATTTATTTATTTATTTAATATTTTTTCCATCATAGAAACAACAACAATAACCAGAAAAACACATGATCATGTGTATGTTTTGATATTTCTTTGTCTATGTGACCCTTTAAAATTTTTTTTTTTTTTTTGCTCAGTCATGCTTAGGTACAGTAGTTGGTTAAAATGAACTAAAATTCTGCTCATCATATTGTCTATTTTGTGATGATAAAAAAAAAAGATATGTAACTCGATCCTCCTCAATCCCGAGCCCTATACATGTTTATTATTTAAAATAAAAAAAAATTTAAAAACTGCTGATCTTTACCTTCGAAGAGGTAGCAGAGTTAAATAGCTCTTCTCCACATAAGAAAATTGGTTAAGACTAATATCTGAAAAAAAATGTTATTCCATTGTCCGGCACAGATTTTCACATCTTTATCTGATTATTACAGGTCAAGCATAAGACTATGATGATCAACATCTCAAAAATATACTGTACAGTGTCATGCGCGGTGTCACAAAAATGATGTGGATTTGGATTGATGGATTCTCTTTGACTGCATCAGCCCCCAAAAAAGCAGTTCACCCATTAAACGAGCCTCGCGCATCACTGCTGTCAATCATGAGATGATGGATGATATCGCTTTTGCTTCTCCCTTGCCAATGCACTGAAGACATTAAGCAATAAGCCAGGTGTTATAATCCAGTTTAGTCCAATGTCAGGAAAAGGTTCTGCTTTACACCCGTAATTATTCTGCAGTTTGTCTTTCTGTAATGAGGTTTAAAGTAAAAGGTAGAATCTGAACTCATCCATCCATCTATCCAGGAACCCTTATATAAGCATTCATTTGATTTTTCTATTTCAAATTCTGTAACCAGGTTCTAGTGATCCGAAAGCTAACCAAATATCTTAGGATTAACCAAGAACCAGCACATTTGGCCATTCTGAATTTACTACTTTTTGAAGCCAGATAAAACAGTAATGATTTTTATTTTTAAAAAGCTTGGAAAGCTTGAGGAGGAACCCTTAATAGGTACAAGATTCCCATTGGAAAGTCTATAATTTCATCTTAGATTAAATATCATTACTCATTTACAAACCCTAGCGCATAAAGTCAAACATTTCTGAATGGGTTGAAAGGATGCTCAATATGAACAGAGAACGAATACGGGTCTGGGCATGAACATGGTACATGGTGTTCCTGACTGTACAGTAGCAGAAGTTTTTGGGTACGAGTCTTCAAAATGGATCCAGAAAAGATGCGGCTTGCTTTAAATCTTTAGGGTATCCATGCTGGGATACAAGGATGCCCCCAAGTCAGCTCTGACTGTAGCTGTACAAGGCATGACACAGTTTATGGAGACCCTGGGACAGGAGCAAGACTCGTGTGACTGATTAAATCTCACAATTGACTTGGGAACATCTGTGAATCCATTAAGTAGATCATGGCTATAGGGCTGGGGGAGAAAGTCTGACCTTCTTAGCCTGTTGCCAGCATGACTTGGGAGGAAAATTAATAGAAATGATAAAAAGAAAGCCTGGTGGTTTGTAAGAATATCCATTCTTCAGTTTAGCACGCTATCATTTCTGTTCATTTTAAAACAAGCTGTTCACATCTGCAATAACATCATGAATTGTATTTTATTTGGTACGTAATTCCGGACCTTACTTTTTCCCTCATCACATACGTTTCTAACCAGAAGCGGTCATGAATAAAACAAAGCAAAAGGACTTAATGAATCCAGCGACGCTTTGGCAGAGCGGATCAAACATCCTTCTCTGCCGATGACAAGGGGTCCCTTTGGCTCTACGTGTCCTCATGACTAGGCCCTTCTCTGTGCACCATAAAAGACCACCTGAGGGGTAATAACAGAGTAACAGGTACTAGCAGCATGACAAGATAGTGTGCTTTTTGTTTTGTTTTGGGGGGGGGGGGGGGGGGGGGGGTTAAAAAGGGTAAAACCTTAATGAGTTCCTGGCTACATTAAAACAAATGAGACTGCACTTTACTTACTCATAAACAAACATGGAATGCAGATCAATAAATTGCGAGGCCATTGCTGCCAGGAGCCCTGGAGCATAAATCTCAGAAGGCCGTCCCTTCGCTCATTAAATTACAAAAGATCCATGAGCCGTGAAACTCGAACGCTGAAGGATCTTGGCAGGGAGCTAAAAATAGCGCCTTGCACAAAGAGATGCATATTGTTTCCCAGGAAGCCTTTTAACTTTGCATCAGTCCCAGGATGTCAGCTTGGATAGGGTCACCTTCCTATGGCTTGCGTGTATACCACACCAGGACCTGGGCTGCTCAACATCTTCATCACTGCTTTCGGTGCTCATTAGCAATGCAAATCCATATATGGTGCAGAACAATGAAATGCTTTTGGAAATGAATGGAAACTGCTTAAAAAATCATCACACGTGCACTTTGGGAAGATTGCATTTGCATGTATTTCTCAACATATTGATATAAACATCCTGAAACATTCCAGTTCCTCATATTAACGTCAGTTTCTGAATTCCCTGTTCATTTCCACTTGGTTATACAATCTGAGGAATTTTATAGGTGCATTTTAGCTAATATGGTCCATCTGTCACACCTTATGTCCAAGTCTATTCCAAGATCTAACTGTGGCTTCATCTCAACTTACTATTTCTTACGCTATTTCTTTGTCAACCAGCAGTTTGTTTGTTTCGGCCTATAATCCAATCAGGGACATCATGACCAGACCTATACAATAACAACAGCTCACCCTTTGGTTTGGCTTGACGAATGCTTGACACAAGACCTTTACCTACGACTATCCATCAACATTCTGTATAATTAGGACGTACGTATTATCATACATAATAACCTTCACTATCAGTCAAAAGTATGGACACCCCTTTTAATTTTCCAAAGTCGTTCTTGATTTTTATTTCTTTCACTATAAAACAAACCTAAAGGCCTCCAATATGTGCAATAATCTCTGGTGAATAGTTGATATTGAGACGTGTCTGCTACGTTTGCTCTGTAAAGCCATACCACTTTAATCGGAGGTGCTGTTTGTTAATTGGTGATTTTTGAGGCTGATAATGCAAAATTAAAGTTCTCCTCTGCAGCAGAGGTACGTTTCGGTCGTGCTTTCCTGGGAACATCTTCATGAGAGCCAGTTTCATCATGGTGCTTGATGGTTTTTGCAAATGCATTTGACACAATACTGTTTTCGCAAGAACTATTTTTAAAACCGCCAACTGTCTTTGTTGTTGTTGTTACTTAATTACTTGACATCATTTGTCTCATTTCCTAGTTTTAAAAAAATCCAGTATTATTCTAGAATGTAGAATCTTGTGTCCAAGACTGGTGCTGTCTACATATAGTGTGAGCGATAGTCCTCAGAAAGTAGATCAATGAACATAGTTAGATGCATTAGCATGACCATGAAATTAAACACATTAAACTGATAATGGCGCCTGACATACAATCAAGTTTAGATGAGGTTTTGTTGCCATTGGAGCAAACAGTGTTAAATATGCCTGTATAGGTCATGATCATTTTCCTATAACATATCTTGAAGTGATTAATTTGTGTTTTGTATACACTAATATTTTACACAGTGAACAAACACATCATACATTTTGTTTGGGGTTATGTTTAATGAAGTGGAACATCCAGGAAACAGGGTGCTGGATAAAGGCCATGCATCAGCTTTGTTTATAAAGTTCATGCAGTATATCATGAAAACTGTACAGAATATCACACAATGCACTCTTCTATTAAAATGTCATTTAAATAAAGTTTTACTTTACATCAACATGCATTATACACTAGGGAGAATATAATATGCCTTTAAAAAAAACTGTTCTCCTGCTTGTTTTTCTCCTGCTGTGTTCAATAATCTATGCTCTGTTATGATATAGTTGTGATGCTGACAAACTGCCTGTCTGTGAGCTCTGACAGATTGGACAGCTGATGTTATGCTATCATCAGTCACAGTGCATGGAAAGGTAAAACCCATCACTCAGTCCATCACTATGCTGAAGTTACATTCAATGTGTTCGAGTTATCAGTTCCTGTTTACCTTGTCGAGGTTTTTCTTGGTGCGTGTATACAACATTATCATTTTATGGATAAAACCGCAAAGGAAGAAATAAGAAGATAATCAAAAAGGGGTTGACATTTTAAAATAAATTTTTTAAAAAAATCCTCTTACCACTTTGAAGTTGATTATTTTCGTATACAATCGTGTCTAAATGTTAGTGGCACCTCGCTTACTTCTATGTGTTGTTGTGTAAAAACGTAATAAAGATCTGATCATAGCAGACTTATGCAGACAACTTATGCTTTTATAGATGTCTGCACACAGGCTGATCATCAGTTAATCAAGGGATGCTGATTATCAGCACCTGGCTGCAACTAACCATCTTAAATCCTGTGGAAGCAGTAAGGTGGTACTTAATTATTATTCTTTTATTTTTTTTAATATTCTTTTTGGCTTCATTTTTGATAGATAAATAAATAATGGCATAGTGAACAAAGTTATATGTTGTTCGTCTGAGATTGTTGTTCATCCCACAGTACTATGATCAGACCAAAAAAACAAACACAGAACTAAAATAGGGTGTATTAAATTTTACACATGATTTACATACAACTGTAAAGTATAAATTATACATTCAGACTCAAAGACCCAAGATGGGAATCAAGCCCGGACCCTGGAGGTGAACCATTTTAAACTATTATTTACCATAATTGTTTTTTCAACTTACATGTTTTACACAAGTGGCCTAATTTAAATATGTTGATATGTTAATCTTTTTTCTTTTCTTTTCAATGTATAAGCACATAGGCAAGAATCTATATGGTGGTTTCAAGGACTCATAAATAAACTATCCACTTTAAAAATAGAAAATCCTGTGATATGATACTCTTATTCAGCTCGCAGCATTTGGACATATGAAAGACAATCCAGAGCATCGTTAGGAGGAAAGGGGACAGAAACCTTGATGAATGTGTGTGTGTATGCAAGTGTGTATGTGCACATAAATCTAGGTGCTTGTGATTATGTGTGTGTGTGGTACTGTTTTAGATGAGGAAGCCCAGGACTTGTGCAGTGCCGGCAGGTTGTTGAGAGAGTCGAGCTGGGTATTAATGTGACCGGAGACTGTGCACGCTGCACTTTCTCTCTTATTTCGCTTGTTTACTTAACACACATCGCCCGCTCACATCTCGGCCAACAAACCAGGGAATAAATAAATCACGAGCCCACACTGCCTTAAAGGGAATAAAGTTGTGTACTGTTGCTTCTTCTAGACACAGCGCTATTAAAGGAAAGCATACATTTCCTAAGTCAACCTCATTTTTTGACGATTCACCTGCAAGCAGAAATATTTATATCATTCTGGAATTAGGTAAAATACTGTTTGCTGTGGCAGAGGGCTTTTGTTAGTTAGATCTATGTGGAGATTTTTAGTCTGTCCAGGAAAAGAGAACAGGATTACGGATAACATGAGCAATCTTTAATGAGTGTTCTTCTTTTGTATTTTGTTTATATACTGAACAGTTCATAAACTGAAATTTGCCATAAAATTACTGAGTTAATGAGTAAATGCACTTACAGGGTTAGTAGATGACTAGGTCCCCTTTTTTTCTGTTTATCAAACAGAAAACTTGTATATATTTATATATTAGCATATAGTTGTGTATATTAGTGTATATATACTATATTAGTACATAGTTAGCAAAGAAAAGCATAAAACTGGAATATAGCTATAATAAACAATGCTAGCAAATTTTGTTTACAACATTCCTTTGAGACTATTCTGTTTTTTTTTTCGCTGACATTACTCATTTAGCATAAAAACTATTTAGCTATTAGCTAGCTAGTAGTTTCATTTGAGGCTATTCTATGACATTAACTAGGTAGTTTTATTTGAATGTTCTCTGACATTAGCGTGTTTTATTTATGACCATTCTCTGTAATTAGCTGGCTTTATTTGAGACTATCCCTGGACATTAGCTAGCTAGTTTTATTTGAGGTTATCCCATGACATTAGCTATTCGCTGTCATTAGCTAGCTAGTTTATTTAAGGCTATTCTTTAAATGTTATCTAGCTATTTTTATCTGGAGGTTGTTTTTTTTTATTTTTATATTAGGTAGCTAGCTTTATCTGAGACTATTTGCTATCATTAGCTAGTTTTACCAGCTCTGTTTTGGGCTATTCTCTTACATTAGCCAGCTAGCTTTATTTGAGGTTACTCTGACAATTGTTAGCTAGCCTTAGCAAGTTTAACTTTTGTACGTCTATTCTATGGCATTAGTTAGCCTTATGTTAAAAGTTATCCTCTGACATTAGCTACAGTATCTTTATTGAAGGCTATTCTCTGAAATAACTAGCTAGCTTTGTTAGGGGTTCTTTTTGGACATTTGTTAAAAATCTGTTACTGTCTGTTCTCTATAACTAGCTAGTTAGCGGGGTAAATACTGACGTCACAATAATCTAACGTGATTTCTAACGTGATTAACTTTCATTGATGAAAGTTAATGTGTTATTAACAGTGACTTTTCTTGAATTTTTGATAGAATTCAACTGTAAAACAAATAAATAATAATAATAAATTATCATCAAAAATAAATGAGAAAAATGCTAGAGTGAGTAAGTAAGGTTCAAAAGCGCACATCCATAAAGGAAATGGGTTTATGATGATTGTAAAACAGAATTCAGAACAATAATCATTTAGACCTGATTAAATCAATGGAAACCAAAATTGTAATTGAAAATAATTCCTAACATTAGCTAGCTAGTTTCTCTTTGCCATTCTAATATTTCTTTGCCATTTTCTTTAATGTGTAATGTTTGTTAATTTACTGTAAAATTATCCATCCAGTCTTGTTAGATTATTAACGTTTACTCATAGCTGATTGAGTAACTTAAGATAATTGAGATTCAGCATTTACAATAAGTCTCCCAGCCTAAAAGACTTTTTACTGAGTTTAATTTTTCTTCCTTGAAAAAAAAAAAAAAAAAAAGACTTATAAGCAATAGCTTTTAACTGTGGTTTTATGAGGTGGGTGGGTGTAGTTCACTTTTCATAAAATCAGTTCAGGGACTCATTGTGACTGAGGTAATTCTGCTAAGCACTAGGTTCTACTAAACTTACTTTGGGAAAGTATAATTGAAATGGCAGATTGGGGTAGTATTTTTTATCTCCAATGTCATGAATATTTCAATAAATCCTTCAAGGAGAATCCTGAAATACTGTAGTGATTTAAAACCACATATAAATACAGTTAAGACAAGTGGAAGATTATTAGATGCAGGATTAATGAGGTTGCTATTAATGTAAACATTGCAGAAATACATTCTTCTTCGAGGGAATTAGAAATAGGTCAGTAATAAAGCTACAGTATTATGTGTAGCATATTTTGACTGGTTTCGTGAAATTGCTACTAGGTGTGAATCAGTGTGTGAATGTGAGTACTACAGTATATATGGAGCTCTGCAGGTGTATTCCTGCCTCATGTTCAGTGTTTTAAAGAGACATCTGAGATCCACTACAACCCTGACCAGAAGTGATTTTGGAACATTAATGAATGAGTGCATGAATGAATGAATGAATGAATAAATAAATAAATAAATAAATGATTTAACTACTTGAGGAGTGATGTAACAAGATAAATATTTCCATCATTACACCATTATTTCAGAGTTTTTCATCATGCTATATATTTATACATTGAACAAAATTTGTATTAAACTTCTGTGGTTCTGTAGGGATACGACAAACAAAAACATCTGTCTTTAGGCCTAAACATTTGTATGCATCTGTTGTAAACAAAACCTGTCTAAAATCACCAGGAACATCTGGCGTATGGATATCTGCTTAGACTCTTTAAGTCCCAGGAAGAAAAAAAAAAAAAAAGAAAAAAAAAAAAAAAGAAATGCTCCACATATCTTCTACAGAAAAGCATGTAGAATGTGATTTGGGAAGTTTTTGTACTGGTTCGGGGTTTGGTATTGATTTTTGCAGCTATGTGTCCCAGTGGGAGTGTGTCAAATGGTTCAGTCTGTTTTAATCCAGCATTTGAAAATAGTACAGAACCCAAGAGTGCTTCGCTCTAGATAAGTTGAAAGTTCCAAAATAATTTCAGTGAGATGTCAATCAAGACCGAGCCTCTGGTAATTAACATCTTCCTTTCTTGTTTAAACCTTGCATAAGTTTTATCTCATTATAACTGTACAACTGAGCAGTTGAGGGCGGTAAGGGCCCAGCAGTGGCAACTTGGTGGTGTTGGAATTTGAACCGGGGACCTTTCGAAACATAGTTCAATGTGTTAACCACTGAACTAAACCCATGAATGTGTCTAATCGCTTTTGAGATGTGCTTAAAACAAAACAAAACAAACAAACAAAAAAAAAAGATGGAGTAAGAACAGTATAAAACGTTTTATGTTCATTTAGGCCACAGGTTACCAGTCATGGCACTGAACAACCTACCTACTACAATCAACATTTCACCAGGAAGTGTTGGTCAATAGCTGTTTAGTTGACTCAGGTCCCCCCCACCAAAATACTGAAAATTAATTGCATTTTAATGCAAATGCGCACAGTGTTGCTTGCAGTGCTGACCGCATGGAAATGAGAAGAACGAGAAGAAAATCACTCGCACGCATGCTGTGAGTAAAACCGTGTCGTGACGCAGCGCGCGTTAAGCTATTTCGCGCCCTTCCCGGTGAAAACGGTGCCAGTCCGCAGTCTGTGAGAGTTGTCCCGAAAGCGTGCGCGAAAGCTCCGGACTCTAGAGGTCTCCATCGTCCTCCAGCATCCACTCAAGCTCGTACACGCGGACGAAAGGACAGAACGGGTTTCGAGCGAACCCGAGGTGCGTGAGAGGCTCGAGCAGGACGCATGGAAGCGTCCCGGGGACGCGGCTTGGCTCCTTAAAGGCGGGAGGAAAGAAGAAGAAGAAGGAAAAGGAGGAGGAGGAGGAGGAGAAGAAGGAGGGAGATGGATTCGTCTTTCACAATATCTTAGAGACGCTGTCCTTGTCTAAACGCACGGGTCCTACCTACATCATTGTGTGTTGGTGAATTGTGCGGGAGCTTTGGCGCGCTGTAGCGCATTCAAGCGCTTTTGTTTCCAACCCCGAAGGACTTGTGTCACCTCCGTGCTGCGCCGCGATGTCTGCCACGTCCCGGTGCTCGTTTCTCGGTGAGTGAATCCTCTCTTAAAAATTTCGGACAATGAGAAATAAAATGCGCATTTGTATGGAGTGTGTCATCTGTATGGGACAAAGAGAGATGCGTGGCGCGTGTAGTGAGTAAGTGGCATTTTACTCTCAAACACATTTCTGAAGTGATGCACAGGTCGGTTATTTTTTTCTTCCATCTTCCATCTGGTGCGTTTGAAACTGACAAGTGGGTACAAAAAACAAAAACAAAGGTGAGTTATTAAAGTGACTCTTTACTCACTCACACACGCACACGTTCATACATATAGACATGAACTCCAGATGCGTCTTCTTTTTGTGCCATTAGTTTACCGGGGACAGAATGCGCCTTGCATGCACTTGTGACCTCGGTCCGAGTTATAAAGTGAGATGCGGTGCCGGGGTTCCGAGCACGCACAGGGCGTTGCGGAGGAAAGTGTGCGACACGGTGCGTCTCGCTCCTCCGGTTGGTGTCCGCGGGGTTTTTTTTTTTTTTTTTTTTTTAAAGCATGCTGTAGGGTATTTAACGCGCGCTCTAGGCCCGGCGCATGGATTAATCAGCGTGACTGACGTTGTTGCAGTGCTCAGAGAATCACTGCAGCAAACTTTGTCCCTTTTTAAATTGCGCATCTCGTGCGCCCTCACCTCTCTCGTGTCCACCAGATTTACGACACGCGCTCTTAAAATTCCTTGCGCGTTCTCTGCGGCGCGCGAAGGTCAAACACATCCTGGAACAACTCCCGCACACGCGCGCGCGCGCGCGCGCAATCAGAGAGCTGTGACAGTAAGATCATAAAAATAAATAAATAAATAAATAAAAATAAAAACAGGCTTGGTTCATTTGCTGTCCTGAGTGATGCTTGAGTCCAGCGAGCACCTTGAGACCCCAAGTGTGCACAGGGTGTTATTGTGTAAGGACGTGTGAGGACAGGACATGCATGAGCTCCAGTTCCATAAGGAGACCTGGAAAATGAAACACTGACCTCTTAGTCATGAATTCTCCATTGCTTTAGTTCTCCTGCTTACACTCTCAGAAGTCAGCTGTACAGTGCTTCTTTTCTTCGGGTGGTTTTGCTGCATTGTTTGTACCTTGAAGATAAAAGTTGTCTTCTAATTTACACAAATGCACAATCAGTGGTTAATAAAAGCTAACGTAAACCACACTTTGGGCAAAAGTTTTTGAATTAAAGTTTCAAAACATGTCTTTTTCACAGCCCCACCCTAGTGAGCAGGAAAAGTACAGCTTACTGTCTTTATTTCTGAGAGTATGTAAAAGTATGTGCCTTTAATGAAATGTTGTGCAGAAATAAAGTATGTCAAAGCATATACTGTTATAACACATCAGTGCTGTTTCTCTTTAGTGGGCCTGAAGGTCCTGTACCAAGCTGTTTGGTGCCCTCTCACCCCCCCCCCCCCCCACCCCCCTTCTCACACATGGCTGATAATGCACCAAACACTTTAAATCCAGGACTGTATTGTTAATAATAATAATAATAATAATAATAATAATAATAATAATAATGATAATCATAATAATATCATTATTAATATTATTATTATTACTACTACTATAATTTGTGCAATACTTTCTGATTTTTATATATTCTCACATTTCTTCATTGCTGCCAGTCTCTGAGAACCACCAAACAAATTCAGTTGCATCACTACAATGACAGTAAATTTGTCTTTGTGTTATTATTTACACACCACATTAAAGCATAATTAAAAGCTGCATGACGCGAGTATTAAGATTCTACCCGAAAATATAATGTCTACCATCTTATATGTTCTAATGAACCCATAATCATAAGTCAAAACTACATTTTATGCTGGTTGTGTATATAAATGCAACATATATGTCACTGTAGATTATTAGTTGTTTAGCCTTGTGATAGCTGTAGCTCACAGGTGCCACCTAGCATTACAAGAGAGTATTGCACCGTATATTGGTTACCTGGGAAAAGACCAAAATATCAAAATATAAAGTACGGGATATGATACCCATTCAATAACCGATTACCGGTTTGAGTAAAACCGATCAATGATCGATTAGTGATTGGTTTAACCGCACAGTGCAATGCTTCTTGCACTCGGAGTGTTTTCTGAAAATCAATCCCAACACCCTTCACTATTACTACACGCAACAAACATTACACATACATACACCACCTAGGATTACTCCCGTAAGCATCACACAACACAGCTGTCAAAGCAGAAGTACAGTATATACCATCACTTTGCGCCATCTAATGGTCACCATTCATTAACTCTTCATGTTAAGATTTGCTTCGTTGCCGGTTTACTTGTATAATTTTTCTTCAAATCAAATTACGCCCATGTCTGGGAGCAGCCTTTTTTCAAGCAAAATTGTATGAATTCAGTGACCACGACATTATACAGTATATTGATGTATCTAGCCTGTTCTCTTGATTAATACACCCTTTGTTTCTTTAATATACACGTTTTACCTTTGTTCCATTTTCCCTAAAGACTTTTACATTTCCATGCAAAGGACAAACATTTAAAGGAGACTGCACAGATTAAGTCAAGGAATTTTACAATTTTGTACTTTTTTTCCTTTTCAGTGTGCATTTTTTTAAAATCCTTCATTTTAAGATGCACGACTCGCGTTCGTTCCTGAACGCCGCGTCCTTCTTATAGCACTGCGTTGTAAAAGTGTCTTGTTTCCTGTAATTAATATTCTGAACATTCTGAACTTACACTGTGAGCGTTCGAGTGAAGGAAGCTGAAAGATAAACCGCTGTACAATGTGCATGCTGTAGACTCAAGGAGCTTCATTACGACCCTGCTCGAGCTCATCACCATGTCAAAAACAACAATCTATCCAAAAGGTAATTTGTTATGCTAAATAGACCAAGAAAAAACAGAAGGGAACGGAATAAATTTGTCCTAAATGCTTCCTGATGTAATTACTTGAATTCACGGTGCGTAGTAAAAGTAATTTCTGCATTGTTTGATTTTAATCGTTAAAATGACTTTAATTTAGTATTACTCAGGAATTATGAACCATTTCACTCCAAATGTGGAAAATGAGGAGACGTGGATGGAATGTTTTTTTATTTATTTATTTATTTTTTTAATCTATACCAGAGCCCAGGGTCGAAGCAGTACAGAGTTGTTGTTTGATCGAGGATGACGGCTGGATCTTGTATCAGCGCACAGCTATGAACCGGTTGAAGAAATGCAGATTCGGGTTCGGTGCTATATTTAGCCGTTATCCCGCGGCAGAAAGCAGATCTCAGAAACCCAGAGATGACAGGACATTGCGCACCCAGAGGTTATGAAGTGACATCCTGATGCTCTTGTCCCCGAATCACTGGGATGTGCAGAGATGTTCTCACAGATATTCAAAGGGCGAACTGTCATTCATGCTGAAACTAGACATTTGAGATAGGACGTCTAATATCGTCTTTGCTGTTTTGGACACTCTGCAAGGACAAAGACAAAGTCTTACATCGGCCTGTCCGTCCATTTTATTTTTCAAACGTTATTACCATGCTGTCCCGTGGAAGTCCCAGGAGGTTCAGGACATAACCTGTTGAAACGTACCGAAAAGTGCGAAAAAGTGTATAGGCTCCTGTTTTCCTGTATGCACGCTCTCCCGAGTTGGCTTCCACATCTGGCTGAGAAGCGACTCGGACATTCCTGAGGTTTTCCATGAGGTCCGTGTTGGGATCGAGCATTCAAAAGGCATTGTAAGTCTAGCATTCAATGTTTTTCAAGGTTTTCAAGTTCACAACCGCATTCTGCGCGGCATCTCTAAACTCAACGTTGCTCTCCATTGACTTGAATTTATTTACTGTGAATCTTATCGATGTCACGCTGAACACAACATAAATAATATTTAGCTGCGTTGCATTTTTGCTGCTGTACTACCAGGCAAGATCATCTCTCCATAAATAGCTTTATGGAAATAATAGTGTTTCAAGTCTTTATCATCATCATCACTGATGAGAGGCTAAAATCTAATCTCTGGTTCAAATGTCGCACTTATTTCCAAATAACGAAGACGTTACACTTCTGACCCAATTCGTACCACGCAGGCACAACACACAACTGTGGAAGAACTTCCTATTGAAATGTACAGCATGCAGACTTGAAACCGGATACGACCTGGTGTACTGTACTGTAGGTGTCCTGACAGACCGAACATCAGCAAGGTTACTGATAAGTCTCATCTTTTTTTTCCCCCGTCTCAGCACTGTAACAGGAAGAACACTTTGTACCAGTCAGTCTCATTGACAGACAGCCTCTTTGTCAGTGGATGGTATTGTTGGCATCTTTGTGATGGGCAGGTTGTCTGAAGCTCTAATTAGTGAGGTGCTGCACTTTTTCTTGCTGTAGTATCATACCGCCGGTCGCCCTTTATCACCAAGGACTTTAAACTAGAAATGCACTAATTAAAGTTGTCTTTCTTTTTGAAAAAATGTAAATGAATCAAATTCAGTTGAATGTTCATGATAAAATACAGACGGAGGTGTAGATTTACTTTGCTACTGGATGGTTTTCACATATACAGCACCATTCAAAAGTCTGGACACACCTTCTAATTCTGTGATTTGTATGCTGGATTTTGATACTGAAGGCGTCCAAAATCTGTAATAATCTAATTTGAACAGTTGATATTGAGATGTTTCTGCTACTTATGATCTGTAAAGCCTCCATAACGCCTGTACTCCGGGGTGCTGGTTGTTAATTGGTGATTTTTGGTAACTCTAAATGAACTTTCGAAGTATTTGAAGTTTGTGTCTTGCTTTCCTCAGAGCCAGTTTCATCATTTCGGTTTTGTAAATGCACTTGACAATACTGTTCTTGCAAGAACTGTCCCAGAACAGCTGACCTTCAGGTTTTAAAATAACCACTGATTGTCATTGTTGTTACTGATCTATCTAACTCTGTGTGTGTTATTTCAGAGCTTTGTAACTTTAGTATTGTTCTAAAATGTAGAAAATTTATCTAGAAGGGGTGTCAAGACTTTTGACTGGGACTGTGTATTGTTTACTCGATTAGTTTTACTGCTGGATAATTTTCGCTTTTACTCCACTACATCCTACAACGAATATCTGTACTTTCTACGCCACTACATGTGTGTGTGTGTGTGTGTGTGTGCGTGTGAGTGGTGCCGGTTACATAACCACAGTGGTGTGTATCATTTGAAGTAATAACCAACATCGCCACCTGCTGAGTGATGTACGCAATTGTGCGATTTGCCTTCCCTTCGTAAAGCACGCGTTTAGCCATGTAGCGGGTGTTTAAAACCAGAAATGGAGGTTGCCTACGACAGCAACGAAAACAGCTCGATTACGGTCGGCAAGCAGAGAACGCGGGGGAGAGATTCTTTTACTATGAGTTAAAGGCTACAGTGGGCTTATACAAGCTTAATCCTTTTAAAACGGAATTAAATTGAAGTTTTATTGCTCCAAAATCAAAAAAGTGCTACAAGACTTGATTTGAGCAAAAGTTGAAAAGCAATGGCAAAGACCACGCCCACCTCAGTGGGATTGAGACATTTTAGTTTGAGCATTTTATTTTCATACGAAATCCAGTTAAAATCGAGTCAACGGCTACCAGGCAGGACGGATGATGCGTCGTCCGAGACACGTTAAATTACATTAGCGTCTCTCCTAACTGCTCGCTCCGTGTTAGGAGGCGGGAGGAAAGTGCTATCCATGGTCAGACTGGCTAGTGTCTCATGTTGCGAGAGTGCAAGTGTGCCACACATCCGTGCCACACAAGCGTACATAATCCTGGCTACGTATGGCCACTTAGGAGCTTGTACATGATCGGTACAGAATCGGCTATATCGGGCGGGGCAGGTCATGTTGAAAACCAGCAAATCACAGGCTAATCTTTACCTTCAATGGCACACTGAAATGTGTGATGCAAAACCAGTATATGGGAATAATTCGGTATTTTGTTGACAACATGTTGTTCTTGTGGTTTCAGAGTGACGGAGAGTCTGTAAATATTCCCCGAAAGGGGTTTCGGTAATACAGATGTTTGTGCTAAACTGTTTATCTGTGTTGGGGAAAGCTATCAACAATGAATTAAAAGAAGGCGATGGCGAAATAACTCCCCTAAGAGTTCGAGCGTATTGCCAATATCAGAGGGAACGGCGCTGAGCTTTAAAGGCATTCATACTGTAGGCTACTATTTGTTCCATCATTAATTGCGCGGTATTAACTTCCGAGCATTAAATAAAGTTTAAGTGTAATTTTCCTGTGACTTTGAATAGTCCTTATTGTTATCACGAAGAACCAGGATCCTTTGTTGTGTCCAATGGAAAATGAATATACTGTAGTGTGCTGTGAATGACTGAGAAATGCCAAAGGGATCCAAAGTAAACTAGAGGCAGCTTTTGATTCGTTTTCAAAGCTATAAATCCGAGACGTTTTTAGACCCAGCTGGCCAAATTGCTCCCAGATTACTCTGTAGCTGACGAACAGGAACTGCCCATTTTCCTTCATGGTTAACCTCTGGCAGATGCTTGTGAATGGTTGATGTTTGCACTAACTGAGAGCAGATGTGTCACTCAGCGCAGCTTTTCTTTCAGAAGGTTTTGTTCATCCGTGGAACACTCCACCCCTTTTCTGCAGCACACGTATCCAGTTTTATAAAGCAGCATCAGTGATTAGCCGGCCCCGCAGGGTTAGGTAATTGCCCGCGTTATGCCCACCTGCATGCAAAAGCAAAGTGGAATTCTGCATTATTTGCCATGGTAAATACCCATGAAAGTCAATGAGGCAAAAACAATTGCTGAGTCTTTTTTTTTTCCTTCTTCTTCTTCTTCTTCTTCTTCCCTCTTCTCCTTAACGGAGGCTGCTTCCTGGAAATCTCTAACATGCTGCCCAAAGCTTTCAGAGAGTATAAACACTTTGATGAGGGTCTTCATAGAAGTGCTGAGATTTATACAAAGGCAAACAATGACCAAATGTGGCGTGCATCAAAGACAGGCTAATCACAGTCAGGATTTATCATCAGATATTCCAGCCAATGACCGTCACAAATAAGTCAAACAAGTTTACAAGAGAACATTAATAGAGAAAGCTGCCATGTAAAAAACCTCATGGTAATATTTTACACCAAAATGTTGTTAATAAAAAAATATATATAAAAAAAAGAATGCTGGTAGGACGCCAGGTAAGCAGGCTGTTTATGAGGCCATGCTAGCAACTGCTATTCCAGTTGACTAGGAAAGCTGTTTGTATAGAAGAGGATCTCCTGTATCTTTAGGAATGTGTTTTTTGAACACAGGATATGTGTGTATCTTTGAGAGCCTGGGTGTCACCATGTTTGATCATAAAGGAGATTCACAGAATCTGACACTAGCGGAGGGGGGTGGCATTTTTCCTTAAGTCTCAGTGACGGAGGTGTGGCCTTTCTTTCATTCCCAGTGAAGACGAGGTAGCATTTATGTCTGAGCTCCAGTGAGAGAGGGATGGCCTTTCTTTCATTCCCAGTAAGAGTGGTTTGGCATTCGTGTCTCAGTCTTACTGTGGCAAACAAAGGAGGTGTGGCATTTTTGCCAAAGTTCCAGTGGGGGAAGAAGGCATGGACTTTAAGTCTCAGTCACACTGAAGGTTGCATGATGGTCTTTGTGGCTCAGTCCCATTGAAGTAGGCGTGTCCTTTGTGTCTCAGTCCCACTGAAGGTGGCGTGGTCTTTATGTTTTAGATTCACTTAAGTAGGCGCTGTCTATGCGTCTCAGTCCCACTTAAGTAGGCGCGGTCTTTGCGTCTCAGTCCCACTTAAGTAGGCGCTGTCTATGCGTCTCAGTCCCACTTAAGTAGGTGCGGTCTTTGCGTCTCAGTCCCACTTAAGTAGGCGTGGTCTTTGCATCTCAGTCCCACTTAAGTAGGCGTGGTCTTTGCGTCTCAGTCCCACTTAAGTAGGTGCGGTCTTTGCGTCTCAGTCCCACTTAAGTAGGCGTGGTTTAGATTCACTTAAGTATGCGCGGTCTTTGCGTGTCAGTCCCACTTAAGTAGGCGCGGTCTTTGCGTCTCAGTCCCACTTAAGTAGGCGCGGTCTATGCGTCTCAGTCCCACTTAAGTATGCGCGGTCTATGTGTCTCAGTCCCACTGAAGGAAGCGTGGTCTTTATGTTTTAGATTCACTTAAGTATGCGCGGTCTATGTGTCTCAGTCCCACTGAAGGAAGCGTGGTCTTTATGTTTTAGATTCACTTAAGTATGCGCGGTCTATGCATCTCAGTCCCACTTAAGTAGGCGTGGTCTTTGCGTCTCAGTCCCACTTAAGTAGGCGTGGTCTTTGCGTCTTAGTTCCACTTAAGTAGGCGTGGTCTTTGCGTCTCAGTCCCACTTAAGTAGGCGTGGTCTTTGCGTCTCAGTCCCACTGAAGGTGGCGTGGTCTTTATGTTTTAGTCTCACTTAAGTGTGCGCGGTCTATGTGTCTCAGTCCCACTGAAGGAAGCGTAGTCTTTGTGCCTCAAGCCAACTGAAATAGGCGTGGTCTTTGTGTCTCACTCCCACTGATGTAGGAATAGTCTTTGCGCCTCAGTCCCACTGAGGTGGGCGTTGTCTTTGGCGTTCCTCCCCACTGAAGCAGGTGTGGTATTTGCGTCTTGATTGCACTGAGGGAGCTTTGTCGCTTGTGTCTCAAGCTCATTGAAGGTGGTCTGGACGTTGTGTGTCGGGCGCAGAAAAAAAAGTATATAAACCGGATGTATGGCATTTCAAATAATCTTATTTTGAAAGTACTTAATAACATCCCTCATAATGAATAGGATTTCAAAAGTATTACCATAGTTATTAAAATATAAAGGGGCCTATCATATTATAGTCTCACTCAAATTGCATCTTATCGAATCACTGGCTCCCTAAGTACAAGTATTTTTCATAGATTTGATTGTTGCTTACTCATCAAGGTGCGTATCACATTATCTTGGAAAGAAAGATACCTTCCCCGGTGTTGTGTGCCCCAGGGAGCGCGCTAACTTGTTAGCAAGCCAGTGTCTGCTTAGGAGCTGGCAGACAGGGAGATGGGGAGGAGGCTGGTGCTCTTGTCTATTTACAGCCCAGGAAGCTTTGATCTACACTCCCTGTTTGAGAATCAGAAAGGATTCTCTGTGAAGGTTTCAGAGATCTACTTGCACAGAATGGAAATAAGAGCGAATAAATCGACCGGAGAGGGGAATGATCAGGAAATAAGACACCGTGGGTGGTTTAGGAACCAAATGCAATGAAAGAAAAACGCCAGGGATTGAATAGAACGCGGCTCATCAACTCGTGGCTCGCGGACCGTATGTGGACGCAGCACTCGGGTGCATGAAGGTATGAAGGTATAAAACGGTCATAGTTCAGTTATTCTATATAATTTATAGATTTTTTTTTTCTAACCGTTGCAGGCTCTGTAACAGATCCTATATTGTGGTTTATTCCACCACATGCAGTTCTGCGAAGAAGGCAGCACACTGGACCAGAGACTACTGTAGCTTTAGTAGCTTGAGAGATTTGACTTGAATACATTAGAGAATCCTCCAGGAATAACCTGAGATTTCATTTTCCACGCCTGACTTAGAGCGACTGCACGAGGGCTTAGAGAATGCTGCAATGTCTGATGAGAAGTTTCTGCCTCGCCATGCGCCTCCTCTCAGCGCAATCTGTCACTAGATGATGGATTAACACAGTAATCGCACCCTCTTGCAGCAGGCGTCCTTACTGGGGGTGACTCGGAGCACATCACTCACTCACTCACTCACTCACTCACTCACTCAGTAACCTCTCTATTCAGCAGGCTTTCGCGGAGATACCGAATAAAGCTGTTTGGATTCACACTGAGCCCACTCCTGTTGTTCGCTCTCCACTAGGTTCTCTCATGTTTCTCTCATGCGAGGAACTCCCATAATCTGAAACACATGTTCTAGTTGTGGTTGCTCATCAATTTCCCTAGATGAGAGACTCAAATCTCAGTACAACAGCAACACACGTTGAGACACAGAACTTTAGGGGTGATCTGATCAGGGTTTTGTAGGGCACACACACATACACTCACACACTCATTCACACACTACGGGCAAGCTGGGAACGCCAATTAGCCTAATTTGCATGTCTTTGGACTGTGGGAGGAAACCGGAGTGACCGGAGGAAACCCACCAAGCACGGGGAGAACATCGAGTCCTGGAGGTGCTAGGACCTCCACCCTATTTATATCAGTAAAAAAAACATTTTAAACCAACAGTGCACAAATATAATTAGGATCTGAGAAAAACTTTCATTTACTATAACTACAACATATGCAATATATTCCATTCTCCTATTATTTCATGTACTGTATATTATAAAGAAAGCAACGGAATAACCTGTGCTCGACTAAAGAGCAAAAGCTTTCCATTCCTTAACTATCATTATCATCAAGGGGCTGTCTCTCTCCCTCTCACACACACACACATGCTGATGCTAATCTAAAATGCGACGGTCCTGCTATACTCACTCATTATAACGTGCAGCACATGGAACAAGGAAGCGTCAATGAATAACAAATAAACACACACATCAGTCATTTTGTATTCGGCGAGCCAGTAATGGCTACTCATTAGTACGCAGCGAGGCCAGGCATTTCCTTATAAATATCAGAATTCCCGCATTTTAACAGACAGCCTGTTGCGGATCATCGTGGAACATCATCCGCAATCTGTGCAGCCGTGCTGAATATTCGCTCACGGTGAGCACGCATGCACGGGGCGGTCTAAGCGGACTCGGCCGGAGCTGCGAAGCGCTCTTTATTTCACTCTTCATTATTATTTTTGTGATAATAATTTTAGTGTTTTAAGTCTATGCAGAGTAAGAATTGACCACTTTGAGCGCTTCTGCTATAGGTGGCTGAGTGAGGGTCGACTTACAGTATAAGAGTTGCTGTATAAGATGTGGCCTTTGCGGATAACTGAAGTTATTGACGCTGCGTTGTTCTTAACCGTCGAATAAGGTTTGTTGTGATCCTGCTTTTGGCAGACGATCCCCATCATGCTTTTACTTTAGAAAAAACTCTATATTGCAAATTTGGTCCGACATATTCCCAGACTGGCGACAGCACGTACTGTAGATATGGCTGTCGACTCATAAATATCGGTTTATATGATCAGCCAGTTGAGATACAACTGGTCTGTAAAAATTAAGCGATTATCGGCTGATCGATCGATCGGAGCACCCTTACAGAACATGCTCGGCTTCTTTTTCCATCAGGGTGTCTGGGAATAATCAGAGGGTTTGTTTTGTGCAGGATGTTTCTCAGCATCGTCTAATTAGCTTAAATGGACTGGATTGATTACCAATAGGCAGGCTGAAATATAATTTCTGAAGCTTGGGACATGGATTCCCTATAGGTTAACTCCTCCACAAACAGTTTTCTGTCCAAGATTGATCCCAGCCTCAGGGAACAATATCTCCTGGATAGACTGTCCTGTCTCGTGCTCATTCGAGGGTTCTCCTTAGAGTTTATTTCCTCTCACGGTCCGTTATTCTTGTTGCTTTTGACTTTTCTTGATCTAAATCTACAGTACTGTACATGCAGGATGGATTTCTGCAAAGCTGTTTTGTCTATTAAAAGCTCTACACAAATCCAAATTAAATGAGTTGGATTCCGCACGAACTGGTGGGAAATGTTCCGAATCGGGCCACTTAGACACCTGCTGTACCTTTCCATTTGAAACAGGCTATTAGCTCCGCTAGCAGGCCACTCCATTGGGTGTGTTTTTATTTCTTGCTGTTCGCATTGCTTCCAGCTACAGCTACAATGATCCTAATCTAAGAGGGAGAAATAAACCCCTGTCTGGCTTTTAATCATTCGCCCTTCCAGCAGATCAAATCTCCTGCCTTTCCTCCTTAAAAACGGATGTTTGGGTAGCCTGCCAAGACCATATGCTAAGCTCCGACCAGTTAGCTTGCTAATATACCGCGAGGGCAGTGATCTTATTTTATGCGACATCTGTATACCAGGTGACTTTTTGAAAGTGAGCTTTATGTAAGGATTAAAAAACACTTAATGTCAGTGATATTATGGAAAAAGTACCCGACAATAGGGTCTCCAATAGTTTGCCTTATCAACCTAAAATGATGATGATGGACGTTCAGTACAACAGTATTTCGCATACAGTGACAATGTTTTTTAATTTCCTACTAAAGCATGTGTCAATTTATAATTGTTTGCTCCAATCATTCTCAGCCTTCCTTTTTTATCTCTCTAATTAATTAATTAATTAATTAATTAATTAAAGTGTTTGGAAGCAAAATACACAGAAACAAACAAATGCTGGCTCAAGACCTTCGCACAGTACAGGATACTGTATAAATGGTAATGCCATCTTTTTTTCAACGTCACAGTACTAAAAATATATAAAATGGTGACTGAGGTACATACATACTAGATACATACTATTACACCCCTGTTATATATTTTATGTATGTATTAATTATTAGGTTAAAATAATGGTGAGCCATACAAATCCCTGTGAATTAGCTATTACTAAAGAAATGATATTGTATATTGTATTACAAATCCCTTCAAATGCATTACAAATGTATTACAAACCAGTGCATTAATCTAAACCTTTGAATTGAATTTGAATTATTCCTGGATCTTATGATGTCATCGATAACGTCTCAACAGTCAGATTCAAAAATGGTTTGAAAATTATAAAGTTCTGAGACGGTACCCATGTTCCGCTGTTCACATTTCTGTTAACACACATTAACCCTTTTATTCTGTTTAAGACTAAAGGAACCTGTTTGAAAAAACAAAAAATTAAATCCAGAACATTATCCAGGATTTTAATATGTTTTTTTTGACGTTTTTTTTAATTGAATAAGAAACACAAGAAAAAAAAATCATCAAAGAAACAGAAAGCTGGGGAACATTTTTTTTTTCAGGTTTCCATTACAGCATGTGCTATATGGACCATAAACATAAGACCCATATTACCATATTACCCATAATACTGTAGCACCATATTAGTAGCCAGTTTGTCATGCTTCCATTTTATTCCATTTACATCTGGGGAAAGGAACCTTGGGACATATGGATGACCCCAATGGTTGATACGGATTAGAAAATCTTTGCTAACCGCGGTGCTTAGCATACCTTACACACAGCTTCCCCGACTGTAATGATGCACATTTCATGTTTCTATTTATTCATTTATTTATTTTAAACATCAGCTTAAAAACAAAAACAACAGTATTGCAGCATGGTTGATCGATTGCCAGCCTGCCTTCAATTAACTCCGCTAACATGGCTGATTACACCGATCTGCAGCACGCCAGCCTAACAGAGTGCTTCGACCTTTGAACCTGCCAGCCACCACGCACGCTCGCTGGACGGACTTTATGTTTGCATAGAAGATTGCGCCATTCGGTCAGGTGCTTTACCCATCAGGGAAGAGTCCTGTGCATTGCTGCAATACAAACCGCTTCACGCCCCCCCCCCCCCCCTCCTTCTCTCCCTCCTCTCATTTTTCCCCTCCTCTGATCTCTGGAAACAGTTCCACAACAGATGGTGGCTCGCATTTTTTTTTTTTTTTGTTAACGAGTCGTTAAGATTGAGACTTTCCGCCACCATGCAGATGTGCATAAGGTTTAATGCATCATCCGTGTTGTTACATTCTGTGTGCATATACGCTGAGCTTCTTGTTTTTACCCAGGGTAACAGCATACCAGAAAGACAGAGCAAAAATGTGTAAAATCCTGATACGGCAGTGCAAAAAAAAAAAAAAAAAAAACCAATTTGAGTTCTTTTTGTTTTTGTCATGCATGAATGAAAGACAAATGCCCTCGCCTCAAGAACTACAAGACAATCTTGGTGTTGTACAGCGGCAGACTTATTTGCTTTAGTGATAAGCACGTCCCCTTGTGTAACAGGGCAGCCCTACCTAGAAACAAAAGCCTGCTGATTAGACTAATGTAGTATATTATTCTAAAGTAGGTTTTGGTGTTTTGCATATTCACAGATTAATAGTACTGTACGGACTGATTTAAACCCAGAACTGCTCTGAATTCATTCTAATAAGAAATGATTAGCATGTAACGGTTAATGGAATGCCGTCTTTCAGAAGCATGAAAGCGGTTCGCATACGAAATTGGCTCGCGACACATAATTTCACTCTGACGGTCGTTTAAAAAGAGAGGAGTGGAGAGGAGAGATTGCTCAGGTCCACAATTGGCACGGTTTGCTGGCTTCGCTCCTGTGGGTGCAGACAAGAAATGTGCTACATCTGCAAAGCAAAATGCTTTCAAAATAATTAAACAATGAATTATTTCAAATATTTAACTGTACTCCAAAGCTCCCTAGCACTTTGCCACCACCAACGACCATTGCTTCTTTTTTTTTTTTTTTTTTTTTTATCCTGCCATTTGCCATTTATGTGTTCAGTATTTGTGGCTTTCATTAGAAGTATAACATGAACCTGGCCTCAGATGTAGTAAAGCAAGCCTTACTGCCTGGCTAGGGGGATAAAAACGGGGCAGTAAAAGGCTACCCACTTTCATAGTAGGTTACCAGCGCTTGCCTGACATCCGCGATCAAAGTGAAGGCACTAACAAGGCTATAAAGCCATCATAGCACAGTGCACGAGGCCGGGCAGAGAGATGGGAAGTTCCTTGGTGGTCCCAGACCATGCAGAATCATGCTGGTAAAACTTGCAAATAAGTTATAAACCAGCATAAGGGAAGATACAGACATAAAATGGAATAGAAATAGAGGTAAAGCATGGAATTTTAGCCCAAGGAAAAAATTAAACCCATCCTCTTTAACGTTCATCCTGCATAGGGTCCGGGTTCGATTCCCGTCTCTGTGTGCATAGAGTTTGCATTTTCTCCCCGTGCTTGGTGGGTTTCCTCCGGGTACTCCGGTTTCCCCCCACAGTCCAAAGACATGTAGGTTGAGCTGATTGGCGTTCCCAAATTGTCCGTAGTGAATTTGTGAATGAGTGTGTGAGTGAGTGTATGTGTGTGTGTCTGTGCCCTGCGATGGATTGGCACCCTGTCCAGGACGTACCCTGCCTCATGCCCTAAGTCTCCTGGGATAGGCTCCAGGCCCCCCGTGACCCTGAATACAGGATAAAGCGGTATAGATGATGAGTGAGAGTGAGATGGACACCCAGTCATACTCTACGGGCGATTTGGAAACACCAGTCAGCATGCTCAGGAGGTACGCTCTCCAAGGGGACTGTAGGAAGAACCCGGAATACCGTGAGGAAAACCCACCAAGCACGGGGAGGACATGCATACTTCATAAAAGTAAATAATCCAACACTAAACCTTAAAAGAAAAAAAAAATCAATACTTACTAATACAATGTCAACTGTCTTTTTCAAATTGCTAACAGAAGATGTTTGATTTAAATCCAGAGGGAGCAGACTAGTGGGCACGTCTACTTTCACACTCGCTGGCTTCAAGCAGGAGCATGCAAACTGATCCTCATTTAACTACACTACTCCGGCTAATGTAATGAAGCACAACAGGCAAGACTTCCTTTTCATTAGAGCACTGATATACAGTGGTATGTGTGTGTGTGTGTGTGTGTGTGTGTGTGTGTGTGTGTGTGTGTGTGTGTGTGTGTGTTATAGTCAGCATGCAGTGAGTGGTATAATGTCATTTGCAGCTTGATTCATTCTACTGAAACAGCAGTCTTTCGTTCGTTACACTCGTGCAGAGTCATTTCTGAAGATGAGCCCCTTGAGTAAGGTTCATCTAGAGAGTACTGTATGATGCGTTTCCTTTTTCAAGTCTTAAAAAAAGTTTGGATCATTTCAGTGATTCAGTTCTTTGAATCTCGTTCATCAAAATGAACGAATCTTGTTTTGAGTCATTTAGTTCATTTTGTTCTTTTGATCAGTAATAAATTTAAAAACGTTCCATTTTCAATAAACAGACCCCCAACACGTCTATATACACACATCTTGGCTATAGTTCCAGTGATGATAATATCACAATGCAGCTAAGGACAGATTATAAACAGAATGAGCAGCTCACCGTCATATCTTCTGGTCCGAGTCGTTCGTTCTTTTGTCACGTGACGCTGTTCAGCGCATTACACAGGAAACAGAACTGAACGGTTCTTCTCATGAGTCTTCTAGTCCGAGTCGTTCGTTCTTTTGAATCTATTGCACTGCATAGGTGACAAAGGAACAAATGATTCGGACCAAAAAACTCAAAAGTAGCGACTCATTTCAGTTTCCTGTACATAACCTACGGAGGTTTTGTGATGTCTTGCGCATGCGCGTCCAGTAGAGAATGAACGAATCACTCTCCCAGACTACTCGTTAACGTTAAAGACCGGTTCAAAAAGAATGAATCATTCATGAACGACCCACCCATTTGCATTACGGTGCATGTCAGGCTTGGGGAACTACTCAATACGATATTATCACGATACCTAGGCGAAGATTCGATTTGTATTGGTTAATGTTGTCCAAAATACATTAGTGCCCAAAATTATGGATGACGATTCAAATGTGGTGACCAATGAAATGGAGACCCTGATCTATAGTGACCCTGTCCAGGTCAGCGCACTCATCATCATTATACGTTGCTGGTCCTGATGATGCTGTGGAGGTTCCTTTGAAGGAAGAATATCATTCCCCTCACTCCCTAAGCATCGCAGCTGAGCCAGGTTCAATCTGAAATAGTTTAACATTTCAATTGCCATCCCTGGATTTCTATATTTTCCCACTCCTCAAAAGTCTGACCCAGTAAAGTGGATCGGATGGCTGCTGCAGAGATTCAGCTCGGAGTATGTACTACATCCTGTCTATTATTTATTCATGCCACAGCGAGACCTTGCCACGCTTCGGAGAGCAGCTTTACCTACAGCTCTCATTCGCACCCCTGAAAAACTGCTCCCTGTACAGCGATGCGTCGTTCACATCTTACTCACCTACTTGAACGCCTGACAAACAACCCAATTGCGAGACTAACGAGAATAAGAAAGGGCCGCCTATATGACTCCGGTCCCCTCTGGGCTGGAATAATTCAAGTTTTTCGACGTTGATTGTTTACACTGCGGGCAAAGTTCGGAGACAAGACTATAAAACAAGTCCGCGGGCCCAATTAAATTAGATCGACATCAATTATGGAACTTCGTATGCCAGCGCCCGACTCTCAGCGGCGGCGTCCTGAGGACAGGAAGCACACGAGGGTGGCAGGCTAATGCGTTTAAGGCAGGCGCAATTAAAAGGAGCGCGCTTCCCGATAACGACAGGCTTAGAGTTGCTCAGAAGGGATTAGAGAGCAGAGCTGCCTGTCTCGAAACGCCGCGGCTTATCTTCCTGCTCTTGTCTGCGAGCTAATGAATGGACAAACTTGCCATTCTCGGTGAGCAGGGCCTCGTTAACTGCACACAGGTGAGGACGGAGGTTGGCATAGAACTGACAGAAATCGCATACTGTATACGAGTGTGAGTTTGAGTGTCATATGGATCATATATATTATTCATTTAGTCATCCTCAGTCGCTGGGTCCTGGAGCCTCTCCCAGGTGACTTTGGGCACGAGGCGGGGTACAGGGCGCCAATCCCATATGGATTATATGTACAGTATGTTTATTATTGATGAATGGCATCAACAACAAAAATGCATGATTATAGCTCGGTATGTTACTGGTGGGATAGTCAAGCTTGGCTGTGATTTGTTTCAGGATAACACATCGGTGAGAAAACCCGGCGTTTGTGTTCAAGCTTTCGATCACAGTTTATTCAATGTATCGATTGGCTCCTTTTAAAAATGCTATGTTCTTTCATTATGAAAGACACTTTGCTCAACGTGTTTCCATTAACAGTCCATAAGGCCAATTGTAACTATGTGACAGTGTATTCATAATTTAAATAAACACTGATTAGTAGGAATCACCCACACGATATTATACAACGTAAGCGTCACGACTTATATATATATATATATATTTTTTTTTTTTGTGCGAAAACCAATCGAATCCATGCACCAGACAGAAAAGCTCAGAGTAATTACTCTCTGTCTTTTTCTCCTCCCAGCTGGTCTCGCCATCCCTCACCGGCCCGGAGGATGATATACATCATGTCTCGGTTCATGTGATCTGGATCAATACCCAGAATTCAGCTCTGTTGTTTACCATGACAGGAACAGGCCTTGGACAGGAGTGTTTCCTCTTCCAGGCCCCCTGGAGGGCACAGTGGCAGGATATTGAAAAAGAAGAAAAAGGAGGAGAAGATGAAACATTACAGAACAGCGTGTGTGTCGTTTCAGTCGGATAGGGTCAGATCCCTTCAGCGGCCGCTTCTCAAGGCATACTGTAGCATTAAAGTAGCAGCTTTTCGAAATCATGTAGCACGATCCGTATTGACCCGTTCGTCTTTGTTCGAGCGAGTGTATCGAGTGTCGCTTCTGCGCTTTGGAGTTTCATCTGGCTAATGAGTGCTCATTTCCCGCCTGTTTCGGAAGATCAAACAACAACACTAGAGAAGACTGATAAAAACCAGTCGACAGCATAAAAACAGCAGCACGAAAGAGACGAGGAGAAATCCATCTTGAAATTTCCACTAGATTGAGCCAGTGCCGAGGATACGGCGAGGCAGACGGCATGGTGGAACGAGATGCTGGAGAAAAGAGAGATGCTCCCGCGATTCCATTCATGTATCGCCACACTGAGTCCGAAATGTTTTATTTTATTTTATTTTTTTTAACATACTTCGTGATTTATATACGTTATGTTTTTTTTCATTTGCGGTGTTGCGATTCCTCTACAACCTGTTCAAGACATTACATCACACATACAGTAGGTTTGTTTAGAATTGTAATGAATGAAAAAAAATGATAAAGGATCAGGATATTGATCGATAAAATCATGATACTTACAGAATCACCTGATACGATATTATCACGATATTACAGTAGATGTGTAAGTTACAAAAAGTAAGTGAATTAAATATATATAACAAATTGAATTAAATGTGTACAGTAGATAGTATGCGGAATTTAGCCATCAATAAATACCATATCGGCATCTTGATAAAATCAAAAAGGTCGACATTTGCCTTTCACTTCTTCCACTGATTCCCATCTCGAGCAGACTCGTCTCATCATCACTTGTCGCACATGAATCTCGATGCTAACTGCACACGCTTCACCCCCCCCCCCATCCCCCCTCCCCCAGATGTCTATTTTCTTTGTTCCTCCTTGTTTCTCCATTCTTGGCAGTGTTTTCTCCCACATTTTGTCACCCACTATTGATTCCACTCACAGCTTTAGGGAGCTGGAGAGAAAAGCGTTTAACCCGTCCTGTCCGGCGGGCAAGCGTTTTGATTTATCGCATCACACATTATCGTTTGAATGCATAAACAGGCACGGAGCTTGTGGCAAGTGGAATACAAAGCTTGTGCGGTGCTTCTCTTCCCCCCCCCCCCTCCCCCCCGGTCCGAGTGTTTACTTAGTTTTTTGTGCAGGCTGAGATTTGTTGTAGGGAATTTCAGAGATCAGTCATATCAGCCTGCTATTGTCTGGCATTCTGCTAGCTGATTGGTTATGAGAAAAAAAAGAAAAAAAAACTCATTATAAGGAATCTTTTGTGCCACTGCATGGTTTGGAGGGAAGGGTAAAAAGAAATGAGATTCATCCTTTTCCAGCGTCTCAGCACTGGACTGTTTACGCGGTCCCTGGCTTGCTTGCCAACCATCACACTCACACACATTTTGAGAAAAAAAATAAATAAATAAATAAATATTTTTTTCTTCACAGTCATCTAAATCTGGGTGACAAAACCTGGGAGGTCTGAGTGTATTGAACAATTTAAGGTTTGTTTTTAGTACAAAAATATGATATGACAGCAATAATATGATAATTGACATGTTTAGTACAATGTCACAATATGTGATGCAGCAGAAAAACAGTTACACTGGAATAAAAAACACACAAACAGAAAAAAAAAATTCAATCAATGAGTCGTTTTCTGTTTCAGAAGAGATTCACGCTTTTTTAAAACTATTTAGGTAAACATTGATCGTCGTTGTCTATACCGTTTTATCCTGTACACAGAGTCGCGAGGAGTCTGGAGCCTATCCAAGGAGACTCAGGGCACAAGTCTCAAATGTTCTCAAATTCTCTAAAATTCCTAAAAATTGGCCGCAGTCTCATAAGAAAACACAAACCGCTTACATCTTATGCATTTCGCATCTTCTTCTACTTTTTTTTAGCATTTATTGCAACACCCATAGCTACTGGACTGGAGGGTGGAGTAGAAGATTGGCACTAGTAGCCCTGGCTGCCGTCTGAAGTATCCAGGGTAGGGCTGCATTTCGAGCATGTTTGCGCAAGTTGAGCTCAAAGTGTAGCCTCGCCCCGATACTTCAGGGTGCAGTCAGGGGCTTCTCGATTACCACGGAGCAAGACCATCACTTTGTACGAGATATGACATTTAAACAATCAACAACACAATTAACACAACGTTCAATGATTACGGTATTAGACACTTTTAGTTTATTGCTCGAGTCAAATCAGATAATAATCATCAGGATTAAATTGAATTGAATGAAAAATTGCAATGCTGGAAAATCAAATTGAACAATCTCAGACAATCTACAATCAAAGATTCAGTATAGGAAAGTCAACATGGTATCTACAGTAGTGTTATAATATAACTTATTTATATTATAAATACATTATTATAAATATCAATTATTTAGCACAGTAAAAGGAAATGTTACAGTAGTCGTGTACAGTAAGCTACAGAAATTTGATATAATCTTAAAGTAGAAAAAAATACTATACAGTAGTACAGTATTAAAGTAGAATAAAAAGAAAATACATTTTTTGAGATTTATTTTGACTAATAATAGGATAATGAAATATTAGTACAGTAGTAACGGATGACAAAGTACAATAGTTTATATATATATATATATATATATATATATATATATATATATATATATATATAGTATGTTAATACGATCTTGACGTTATTTAGAAAAATAGGAAGAATTTTTACCTTGTTAGTACGGCATTAGAATCTGTATCGTTTAGTAGAATTCCATGAAGGTTGCACGTTCTTTACTACTGTAGTATGTAATTTCACATCTTATTAGTATATTAGTAGGAAATGCAACTCTTTAGTACAGTATAATATTAGAAAGAAATTTCACATAGTTTAGTATAACAGCATGAAATTCATTAATAATAAGTAACTTAATATTTAATTGAATTCATATTAATATATTAATAATAACTTTTAATATTTAATATATTAGTAGAAAATTGAGTAGTAAGAAATCCGCAGGAAAAATTTAACAGTTAACATTTTTTATTACAATGAATTTTTATTGCATTTGTAGAAAGTCTAACATACAGTACAACATTTCGATGAAATAAAAAGACGTTTCACATGTTCTTAGAGCAATTTCACATATTTAGTGCATTATAAGGAAATGTAACAGCAGCAGACATTGTGTAGTATAATATCAAGTAATGTATGATTTCATTTAAGAGGGCGGCATAATTTGATAAAAAAGAATTATCATTATTTTGACATATTGTGATGTCAAAATTTTAACTGCAATATTGAACTACTACGGTGTATTAACCGTACCATTTTGCATTCAAACTATGCCAATAGCAAATAACAGCATAAACGATCTCATTAAGAGGATATTTGGAGGAGGAGGATTTATTTATCACCTCAAAAGTATAAAAAAAAAAACACTAAAATACCTAAATTATTGACTTTACATAAATTCCTCACTATGCATATATTATCTGTAATAAATTGCAGATGGTCCAAACTCCAGCAGGAGTAAGAAATTTCACTTAGCAGAAAGAGTATACAGTATGTAGCGTAGTAGGAAAATAGACTTTTAGTACAATTGTAAGAAATGTAACGTTGGACTGGTAGTAGTAAGAAATTTTACAAAAATATTTCTGGCACGGTGGCAAGAAGGTGACGGAGGCTTTGTGTGCACGCACTGGAATTATTTTATTTTTTTATTTATTTATCACGCAACTCAAGACTTTTGGTTGGTAATTCCCAAGTAAAGGTCAAATAACACAAGGAGCGAATTAATAAGGTGCATTTATTGCGCACACATAACTGTCAAATCCTCCAATTACATGACAAGTTAGAACAAATTAGCTTTAAGAAAAATGATTAAGTGAAATATATATAACATTATGCAGAAAATTTTAAATATGTGCCATATTATATAATACATCATATATCATAGTATATAAATTATATCATAT
The DNA here is from genome assembly GCA_011419295.1 of Clarias macrocephalus. Taxonomy (NCBI): domain Eukaryota; kingdom Metazoa; phylum Chordata; class Actinopteri; order Siluriformes; family Clariidae; genus Clarias; species Clarias macrocephalus. The sequence goes on along the minus strand of JAAGKR010000872.1, from coordinate 10,821 downwards.
CATATATTATATAATTAGCATTATTCAGCCCATGAGGTTGTTTTTATGTTCTATTAAAATTGTTAAATCAAAAAAATAAGCATGTTCATGCAGAACACGATTCCCAGGTTTGTTTTTCTTACCGGAGCTGTTCAGTATCATAGTAGAAATTTCACATTTTAGACTAATTATATGGAATTTAAATTTAAAATAGTATTAGCAACGTTGACGTAATTAGTATCGGAGTAGGAAATCTGACATTATGCGCGGCCAAATCACAGTATTGTGTATATATCAGTGTAACAGGTTCAGATTTTTTTATGGTATACATATAATACAGAAAATGTGTTAACTTTTTAACTAAGTTGCTAACTGAGATGATTTTATGTGTGTCCCAAAAATGGCCATTCGTCAGCGTCATTCCGTCTCGCTTTAAACAATAATCAATAAACCTGAACTTACACCAACTAAAATTGGTGTAAGCTTCTAGAAGAAGCATATGACCTGTAAAAAATGTTGCTTAAATAGTTTTTTTGTAAAAGCTTAATAAGCAAAAAATCTGTAGTGTCCGTAACCATGTCCAATTCATGTTGCAAAATCTTAACAATTTAGCATTTTTTGAATAAAACACCCGTTTAGGTTGAAATCTAAATTGGCCAGGTTTCATCTGGATGACAGTTAAGATCGTTGAGAGATTTGAATTTTTAAAAATGTAACGGACACTACGGACATAAAAGGGCGTGGAATTGTATTTAGCAAATGAGTTTCTTTTTATCTGATAAAAATATAAATGTGTATCCATATTTACAAAAAATAAAGGAGATAAGAAGCATTATTGTATTATGAAAAATCGTGTTATATGATCCTATCTGAAAATTCACTTTTCCACCTAGATGAGACACTTTTTAGCACCAGTGGACACTATGTTCTGGGCGACAGTACAGCGATAGCTACCTGCATGTTCCTGAGAATTCCGTCATACATTTTTACATATTATTAATTGGCATGATTTTTGGGACATGTTTTTTCCCGCAACATTCTGTACTGTACCTTCTCAGACAATTATGCTCAGAGAACACCTGAGTGAGATGTTTGAATAGAATGATTCTTATTGATCGTTGTTTCATTCTACATCCTTGGTTACACAAGTACTTTGTTGTCATCAGCTTGATGCATTAGATCTCTAACACACACGTGTCCTTGGTCTCTTGCCCGTTCTCTCTCTCTTTTTTTTTTTTCTTCCCCTTCCAAACCCTGCACATGTCCAGTGGGGGAGTGTACTGTATGAGATAGCCGCCTTCTGGATGAACGATGGACACACACACACACACACACACACACACACACACAGATTTGGAAAATGTGCCCCACCCTGTCTAATGCAACAAATGTGCGAGTCAGCAAGACCTCGGCCAATCAATCAATGTTTGCTGTGGCAGAGAGGAGCAGAGTTGAGACGAGAGGAGAAATGATTGATTTAGAGCCAACCTTGTCCTTTAACCAAGTTTGTACTTGTGTTCAGGAAAAAAAAAAGCAGAAAAAAAAAGAGATTGTATTTTTATTAGCCTGCTGTAGCGTCTACAATATCAGTGTGTGTGTGTGAGAGAGTGTGGAATGTCTTCTCTACTATATCTACTGAATGGTGAAATGTTTCTGTACTCTGGTATGCAGTGAATGTCTGAGTGTGTTTGCAAAGACTGTTACTGTATGAGCACATCAAGGGGTGTCAGGACCCGGCCCATATGTCTTCGTGTAGGAATATATCCCACTTGTGCTTTTCTAAGAAAGAAGAAGAATTAGACTTCAAATTCTGTTTCAAGAATAAAATTCCAAATTTTTGCCTCATTTGCTATTTTGGTTTGCTTGGATGTCAGACTGCACATTATCGTAAAAAAGCAATTAGCATTTAATGTGGGATGTGGCATGGGACTGAGAACATCATAATCATTACTGTACTGTCTTAGCTGCTTAGAAATGCCGCTATGGAAATAAGATCTAAAAACAAACTGCAGCAATAGACCGAGCACGGAGAACACAGCAGTCACTGTGGAGGGGAGGATCCTGACCCTGAATACAGGATTATGATGATGATGATGATGATGATGATGATGATGGTTGTTGTTAGTCTTTCGGCTTCTCGTTCGTATCGAGTGGTCGCCAGAGCAGATGCGCAACTTGGTACAGGTTTTACACCGGATGCACTTCCTGATGCAACCCTCCAATGTTATCCGGGCTTGGGACCGGCACTGCATCCAGTGGCTCGGCTTTGGGCATCGGGTGTGAATTCAGCACTTCTGCATGGCAGGCGAGAAACCAACCTACCACTGAGCCACCAATGCCCTTAACTGTTTTATGCTTGTAATTTATATAATTATTGAAATTTTTATTTAGCTCCAGCTCCCTCTGCTCTCTACTATTTATTCAGCGATCTCCACACCCACACCCACTTGACAAAAGGTTCATATTTCTTTCTTGGACCAATAAGTAAATACAAGGGTTATACGAGGATATTTTCAGCTCTGCACTCTTGCTTTTTGATTTGTCTGATTGTGTGAAGTGTGAAACAAGGTAAAAAAAAAATTAATGAAACAAAAGATTCAGTTTCACTAAAACTGATCATGTGGACTCTTGGATGCTGACAATACCTGCGTTTACACGGATGATTTTTCTTTATTCCAATTGAACTCATTCCAATTAGAGATTCCAATTTAACTGTTTACAGTACATGGATGCTGATCCTATAAGATGTGCATTTACTATACATGCTTGAAGCTTTTAATCAAAAAACCTTTGACTCTTCTTAAAGCATTTAATCAGATTTGTGGTTAGATGAGGCTTCCCATCGTTTCCAGTAAATCCCGATTGATTGGTTGATTGGTTATGATTGGTTACACGGAATCAGTCTAATCTATTCTTGTTTATATGCTTTATTACAGTATGTAATCGTAGAAAACAAACAGATCAAGTGTTTACATGGTTAATATTCACCGATTGAACGGATTGTCCAAGGTTCATGCCGCACTCTCATTTCGATTGAAAAGTCACTCCGATCGAGCCGAACCGCATCAGACTGTTCGATTAACTGAGGTGTTTACATGATTTATTTATATTCCAATTGGGCCATTAGACTGATTATTAGTGGTTCATGTAAATGTACATAATGACCATCTCTCTCTCCAGGGTCCTAGTGTATCTCAGGCTGCCTACAGTACTGTACATACTGTAAAGCTTCACATCTTCTCCTCATATCCCCATAGCTTAACCTTCTCAACCCTCCCATAAACATGCTATTGGGTGGATTTGCTACTCTGAACTCTGAACTGTGAAGTGGAGAGCAGGATGTTCCTCTGCCTTGACGCTGACCAGGACAACGCGGGTGCTGAAGGTGAAACTGACCGATTGATGTGTTGTACAAATGAACAACGACGGGAACATTTCAGGACACGCACCAGGATTTCTTTAAAACAGGCTAAAGGCAGCTCCATGAGACAGGCAGTATCTGTGCATAGTTCTTTTTTCTCTCTTTCTTTCCTCTTGTGGAAGAAACTAGGGGGAAAAAAAACACATTTGAGTAAAGTAATCAGATTGACTTGAGATCAATAACTATCCAAGCTGGACATCAATGATTTTATTAAGTGGGCTCCCAACATATCTGATTCACAATTTCTCTGTTTTCTAGATACACACACACACACACACACACACACACACACACACACACACACACACACAGCTGTACGTACAGAAATAAATTCATATCACTTTCCCACCCTCCCAAGTTCCCTCACTGTAAAAAAATCTTCAGCTGTCTGAATCAATCAGGATTCCATCGCTTTTCAACATATTTTCACGTCAAAAAAAAAAAAAGCCTTCCTTCCTGTTCGGGAATCAATAGCGCGTGTTGAATCAGTTAGTCTGGCTCATAATCAGCCAACAGAAACAACTTGCCGTCCTTCGTTCTTTCTCATTTTTAAATCTGTTATATTTAAGACATCAGGTCTGCAATGGTTCTAGCTGCAGGCTGGCGTAGGTGAGCTGGAGTTTAGACAAAGTCGGATGCGTTTTTAATGAAACCCATTTGTTTTCTACGCTGCGGACTTTCCAAGTCGGACCGAGCCGAGAGAGAGAGAGAGAGAGAGATCAGACACTCTGTCTGTAAAACTTTGTCTGACTTCATGTCTAAGAGTCAGTAAAAATCTCACCTGTCGTACCCGTCAGTCAACTTGACCGAGTGAAAGAAAGGACTTTTTCAAAATTAATAGCACCCTTCATGAAATACGCTTTATTAAATAAGAGTAATTCAGCTTTATAATTTCCATTAGAACGAGTAGAATATTTGAGCCAAAACCGTTCGACATCCCTAAATAAATGGAATAAAAAATCCTATGTTTGTATTGTTGTTTCTCTGTCGTTTCCCTTTAACCGTGCCCTTCTGTTTTTCTATAGGTATAACTATGACATCACATATACAGAAAATCACTTTGCCATCCAGTATCATGAGAAACAACAAATCGTTGTCAAACCTACCAAGGGTGCCAATAATTCTGGATGGCATTCCCACTAAAGAGTTTCTTCGGATATGTAGGTGTTACCCATGTATCAGGCTCTTTAGACAAGTAAAAAAACAAAAAAGACCATATCCAGTCTTAAGATTCAGCAAGTTGGAGGTTATATTGCGCAGTGCAGCGAGCTTCAGTAAAACTGTTTTACCTACACACACACACACACACACACACACACACACACTGTTCCCACTGAGAGTGAGAGGAACTGAATGCAGCCGCAGTGCAAGATCACTGCATAGTGAATGATGTGTAAATGTGCATGAACCGTGCTCTACCGAACCGTCGTCCTTCAACGGTGTGTGTATATACACAGTACTGCATGTTGGACAGAAAGTATTGATGAAATTTTAGTTCCAGCTGTAATTCAAATCCAGATGTAACACGTTTCTTTTAAATAAGATGGGTGTTCAAGTCAAACCGGGACTCGTGATGAAATTTCTGGTGAATGAAGCTGTAAGAACGACCGATTTCAAGCAGAGTGCGGTGATGAGACTCTTAGCCGCAGGCAAACGTTTTAAACCATTTCCTCATGTTTGGACCATTAAAGTATTTAAAGTATAGTACTTTAAAGTATTATTTTTTTTTTCTTTCCCCCCGATTTTCTCCCTAATTTAGTCGTATCCAATTCCTCCTCGTCACTAGGGGGCTCCACATTAAGGCTACTACTACCACTCAGTCGGGAGGGCCAAAGACTATCACGTGTTTCGGAGGAAACGCCAGCCGACCGCTCACTCACGCACAGTTGGGGGCGGAGTAACGCACTCGGAGGACAGCGCTATCCGCTCCTTCCGCTTGCGTGAGCTCACACACGCCCCCGATTGGCTGTAGAGCCGTGATTAATGTGGGAGCACTACGTACCTCCCCTCTGAGAGAGCTCGGCCAATCAGCTCTCTCTAGAACAGAGGGTGTTTGGACCGATGTGAGAGCATTTTTCACCGTCATGATCGACAAACCAACTGACGGAACGTCTTTTGGAAGAACGGTGCTCATCACTCCAGGACAGTCTCATCAAAGCTGTTCCGACAGCCTGCACTTTTCCCCCTGTAAAATTCTATATGGAATAAAGCACTGTGTAAGAACCAAGGGCAAGTTCTTATAAATAACAAGTCCTGCTAGTTTTGTAAGACAGCAAAAAGGAGAGGAGGAAAGGTGACTCGATCTCTCGGGTTATAAATCGGTGTTGGTGAGTTTGCGGACGGTAAAATATCTAATGTCAGACCTGCCTCTCTCGCTGTTTCTACTTATTTCAGCCTTTATCTTCTCATAAAAGGTCATGTGAAATTGAAATCAGATTTTTTTTTTTCTACTGAACATACAGCACACGTCCCGGACAGAAAAAATAACTGGGCATCTCAGAATGGTCAAATTATTGGGCTGCATCAAGCAAAGAAAACAACTAAGGAGATTTGAATGTGCTGCAATTGGCTTAATGACTCTTTATCGCGTTATCAGAGCCTGGAAGGATAGTGCTGGTCTGGAAAAAATAAAAATAAAATCATGAATGGAGATCACTTAAACACATGATGAAGTTCAATGGTAGAAACCATGATTATGTTTAATAGTAGGAAATATCCAGTGGAAAAAAAAAGTAAGAGTGTGATGAGAATTCAGAGGACTAAACAGCTGTGAAGCCATAATAAAACCACAAAGCTTCAATTTGTTAGAGAGCATAAAGATACGACTTTGGAGCGATGGAAAAAGGTCATGTGATCAGATGAGTCCAGATCGTCCCTTTTCTGGAGTTATGGGGCGTCAGGGTATAAAGGGACGCGCATGAAGCATATAAGGTGGTCACTGTACAAGGCTCTGGAGGGGTTACTACAGGTGGTCACGCCAAGGCAACGTTATGTGGCAATAAACATGAAGTCAGCTGATGGTCTGAATGCGCGCATCACTTTAATGGAGATTTTCCAGTGTGCACTTAATGTATGATTATGTATTTCATGTACTATATTTCATTATGCAGTAAACCGTCTTGCACCGAGAACATTTTGTGCTGAAGCAATAAGAATTTGTTCGGATTGACTTTCACAGTTCTTATGAAGAGAGTGATACTTCCTTCTCCGCGCCCTCCCTTTCCCTTTGTTCATTTCCATACTGCACAACACACACGCAGAGCGTCACTCCGGTTCCTCGCAGCCATCCATCGGCTGACTGAGAAACCACACAAACCCTTTGAAGCAGTACTTCTATGTTTCCCTTTGGCTGTTTGTTCCCTTCATCTGCTTCTCCGCTTCCATCCCTCACTCCTTTCCCAACCACATGAGCGGCAAAACAAACCCCTCTCTGAACTCCGCCAGAGTCCTGTTCTAAGTCTTAGTAAGCAGGGAAGGGAAAATAATTGAATCAATCTGAATATTTCAGCAGCCGACTCCTGGAGACACGACCGCCCCGGGTCTCCCGCGTGCCTCGTCTGTCCTCCCGCGGTTCATCAGCGCGCTTCATTTGTGGGTAAACGCGGCGTGCGCGGACCTATAATTAGATCCAGGATGCGACATTGTTAACCACTGTAAATAATTAAATGAGCAAATAAATAAATATATCATCATCAAGGATGCGGGAACGCGCCGGAAAGACTTTTGCGTGACGTTCTTGTGTCAGGAGCGACACAGGAATGATGAGGTGATAAGGCAGAGCGGGCATTCAGTGGGAAAAATGATCTTATCTTTTGTTTCTCAGGGCAGCTGCCAAACCCACACACACACACACACACACGCACCAGGGACTCGGTGCATGATAATGAACAACTATTTAGCAGCTAGTAATGACGCAGCCTGTGAGAGCACTCCATGCATTCGTGTGATTAGCATGAATGCTGATTTGGCCTCTAAGAGCCCGAATGACCCCATTTTTTTTCCCCCAGCTACTCCTCCGGCTTGTTTGTCTTCGTCTCAGTCGCGCTAATCAGGTATGGCTGGAGTTGTAGGTCCTCGAGTATTCAATTAGCGCCATGGAGAGAAGGAGATGCTTCAGGGTACGAGCCAATAGCGTTAGTACTAGACGGGGAAAATAGTCTGTAGAAATAGTTAAAAGGTTAAAGCTAAGAATAAGCTGATCAGCTTTAATAATCAGTGATCAGGTTGAAGCCCATGTACTGTACATGTCTGTCTAACTTATTAATACAAAGAAACACAATTAAGATACACTAAGTTCTACTTCTTTCGTCGTCGTCAGCCAAATACAATATGAACTCCCTGTTCGCTAACCGGAGAGTGAATCACAGATGAGAAATCGAAAAAGTAGAAAATATCATGAAAATATGATTCTCTTTAATATCTATAATATAAATTCTAATTAATATTAATATTAATTGGTGCAAGTGTTTGTTTACAATGAGCAAGTAGATTATTTTAAAGTAGATTATTAAATCCGGCACATAACTGTTCATAACATCGCTTTTATTTAATGTTTTTATTTCACTTGTGGTGCAGGTTAAACTTAGATCTATACAGGAAGTCCTACAAAAGATTCATTGAATTCTGTCCGGACAGTTTTGTGTGATGCTGTAACAAAATCGGGCTGGACAGACATACAGATATACAGACAGACAGACAGAATGTTTTCTGAGACTGGTTTCTGGTCCTCCAGTGTATGAAGCGTAAAGACCTTGTTGGTGAGAGCAAGTCTCACCAATGTACAATGTCTTTTAAATTTTTCTTCGGGTTTTGCTTTTTTGTATCCGCAAAAATTCGGTAACGAATACATTAAACAAAGCAGCTTCACCACAATCCAGATGTACTGTCGATAAACTTTCCATAATGAGCACGTCAGAGGTGAAACGATCAAAGAAACACTCCCCGAGACAACATGGGAAATTATTTGAGACATAAAAATCTATAGCGTCCTGCTGAAATGGTCTGATAAAGCACGGTAGAGGCTTTTTATAGAAAGCCTGGATCTTTAGGGGATCCCCGTGACTGGAGCAGAAAGTGAGTCATGATTGTAGAAAGCTCAGAATCAGAATGAATCTGAAGAGATCTGAAGGATGAAGGAAGCCACAGCTTGAGAACCGGATCAGGCGCTGGCATCACATAATGCAGTAGTAGATCTTCTCTGCTTATCCTGCATATTGCATATACTGTCATGGGTTAAAAGGGTGCGCCGTGTGACCAGAGTGCAAGCAGGGACTCCAGCAGGTTCAGCTAAGGATTTCTTTCCATTATAATATCGTAACCTCCACATGATGTGCGCTTTATAAATATTAGGCCACACCTGGTGAACTTTCCCGCTCGGAGCCACATTCTCTACCATCGTTAATAGGTGATAATTGGTGCACAATAGAACAATAGCACATTATAGACAACCTCACAATCCTGAACGGCGAGATCGAGTTCTAACCAGTGATGTCTAGTTGCAAGCTTCAATCTTTTATCAGCTTGACAGGGTAACTATTAAGATTTGTGCAATGCATTTGTGATTATAAAGCTCCAATTACTTCATTCTGTGTTCCTCCAAACACCAAACAGAAACACTTTTGTTAAAGCACAAATGAGTAATCAGCGGATATGCCCGTCACTGCATGAATGTACAGCCTGCATGTACAGTTGGTGATACCGCACCGACGTACAGTATAATATGCTTCCTATTAAAACTCAAATGCACTTCAATCTGCCATAAGAGCCCAGAGAAGTCAGTTGCTTCAAAGAATCAGTTGCTTCAAGGAAGACTTCTGTACACTGAAATACATGTAAATTTACTAAAATTATATATACTTTTTCATCAATGCACTATGCAGACAAACCTGCAATGACATTGTATCCAGATGCATACACTTCAATATGGAGTCGTCCCACTTTTGCAACTATAACAGCTTCCGCTCTTCTTGGACGGATGTCCAAAAGATTTTGTAGTGTTTCTGTGGGAATTAATTCGGTAGAGCATTTAATGAGTTCAGGCACTGATGTTGGACGAGAAGGCCTGGTTTACAATTTCCGTTCCAGTTCATCCCAAATGTGCTCACTGGGGTTGAGGTCAGGGCTCGGTGTTAGGGCCGGTCAAGTTCTTCCACACCAAACTCATCAAACCATGTCTCTATAGTCCTTGCTTTGTGCGCTGGGGCACAGTCATGTTGGAATAGAAAAGGACCTTCCCCTTGTTAACTGTGACCACAAAGTTAGAAGCATAGCATTGTCCAAGATGTCTTGGCATGCTGAAGCATTAAGATTGATCTTCACTGGGGATAAGGGGCCTGATTAATTGATTGATTGATTGAAACACATGAATTTAATAATTATAATACTTTTGTCCATACTGTATAATGTATTTGATAAAACCTTACCATATTACGTGTTATACTCCGTTTTTAAACAATGTAGTAGTATAAGTCCTAATATATTAGTCTCAAAAATTTATTTTTCGAATTATTTTGCTGAAATAAAACTCATCTTATGCATTCTGGTATGCTTGACTTTCTTTACCACATTTTCTTTAGCCAATTAGAATGTAGTGACCAGAAACGGCTGGGAAAAATGACTGCCTTTGTATCCCACTGATGTTCTGGACCTTATGAAAAACATTTCCCACCCATTTTCAGGCTACTCCAAATAGGAGCATTTCTGAAAAATAAAAAAAAATGAGAGAGAGATTTTTTTTTTTTTGTAGCAGCCATCTGTTGTGTATACATGTAAGAGTTTTAATTCATGATGAAATGCTTAGCAATATAAAAACAAATGTAAAAACACAACTAGGAGCTGCAGACCGCCATTAACGGCCAACCTGCCCATATTTAGCTCCTTAGACACAGACGCGCCGGAGCCTTAGCTCCATATTAGTTAAAAGAAAAAATACATACAGTACAGACCAAAAGTTTGGACACACCTTCTCATTCAAAGAGGTTGAATTTGTATTATGGCAAGAAAAAAGCAGCTAAGTAAAGAAAAACGAGTGGCATCATTACTTGATGAAGGTCAGTCAGTCGGAAAAATTGGGAAAACTTTGAAAGTGTCCCCAAGTGCAGTCACAAAAACCATCAAGCGCTACAAAGAAACTGGCTCACATGCGGACCGGCCCAGGAAAGGAAGACCAAGAGTCGCCTCTGCTGCGGAGGATAAGTTCATCCGAGTCACCAGCCTCAGAAATCAGAGAGCAGGTCAATGCCACACAGAGTTCTAGCAGCAGACACGTCTCTAGAACAACTATTAAGAGGAGACTGTGTGAATCAGGCCTTCATGGTAGAAGATCTGCTAGGAAACCACTGCTAAGGACAGGCAACAAGCAGAAGAGACGCGTTTGGGCTAAAGGACACAAGAAAGAAAACTCGCTGAATGAGAAGGGGTGT